>VZTJ01000403.1:996414-1087765 GCA_013397795.1 Orthonyx spaldingii
GGAAGGAAGGAAGGAAGGAAGGAAGGAAGGAATGTGAAAGATTAGATGCAATTTTATTTATGGCCTTTAACATGCAGGCTGAACGAAGTAAATGAGCAGTGTATAAGGAGAGTCTCAAGAAGAAGTGGCCTGTAAATTTGATATTTGACAAATAAATCAGAGACTATCACTGCTCTGTTATTAATACTATGCATAATTATTCACAATAACTTTGAGATTGCTGGAGTCACAAAAGTCTTAAAATGAAAAAAAAAATCAATATGTGTAATTAACCAGCTACTACTCTTGGTACTCATTCACCCCAAATTTGATACAAGGCAGACAAGATCTTCAGTACAACCACTGTATCACCCTTCCTCACAATCTGAGCAGTAACATTCAGTGATCTAGCTAGCATCATTTCCCTTACTGGAATGAAAAAATCCTTCAACTGAATGTGGCACAGGTCTGCAGAAAATGTACATTTTCATGTCCATGCTTTATGTGTTAAAGGCATCTGAAAATGGATCTTACCACTGCAGCTGGAACTTGAGGCATTTTTGCAGCTGGGGTTCCTGGGCGTGGGTAGAATTGATTAATAAACAAGCTTGGAAACCTGTACAGTTCTACAAGTTTCATTGTTTCTTGAAAATCTTCATCTGTCTCTCCTGGAAAACCACAAATGATGTCTGTAGCAATTGTTATTCCAGGCACTCTGTAAAGATAGTAGAAAAAAGACTTAACTAAGGACATGTAAAAGTCTCGCTCCCTTAAAAGCTATAGACTTATAACCTTCAACTTTATAGAAATTGAGACCTAAAAGGATCTTTGGGAATAAAGAGATTTTAACACCATTGCTTGGTAATGAAAAATGCATTTGGTGCTCAGCTGAGAACACAAGGGATAGAAGTTACTGCGGCAAATAATGGATTAGGATTGTGACAGAACTGTGAAAACATCTGGATCAACCCTTCCTTCATTTAAAATTAGAGGTAATCAGCAGACCTTGTTATTTCTTGAATTCTGATTGCTTAAATCATAAAATGTAAACCTTTTGAGAGTTAGTCACTAGAAAATGTCAACTATTTAATGTTTTATATTATTGCTGTTGAAGTAGAACAGGGTATCTAATAGAGGGGACTGGCATGTCATACAACCTAGGAAATTTGAACAAGATTAGCTTAGGAGTCAAAAATATATCTTTAGTCACAAGTTTATTTCTAACACAGTATTCAAAACCATGAGCCTATGCCTTGCTTTAAAAGGAAAACAAAATACTTAAGTTCACAAATGCACAGGCACTGAGTTGTCTTGTTATTTAAGCAAGGTCAGTATTTCCTAACTGTTCCCCTTGGACTGAATATGCAGAACCCTTACACACATCAGGTTAAGACAGCACAGCTGACAGGGCCCATAGACACAGAAGGACACACAGAAGAGAGTGAAGTTAGGGGGGCCTCAGTTGAAATTGTGTCACTGTCACAGTCTTGGACATGATGGGAACATGCCATGAACAGTCTCCCCAGTAGATACTGGAGGAGCCGTCAAGGTTTGGACCCAGACTGAGCTTTGGATGGTGGATACAGCCCTCCAAGCTCCAGACTGCAGGGAATCCCTGGGGGCTCTCTCTGATGCCAGGGGATATGGCCCTCTGTCCCACTGGAGCTGGGCTGTTTTGGAGGAGCTGTGCCTCCAAGAGCAGGAGTTTCAGGAGGCAGTGCAGCATCAGAGAAGATGAAAAGGAGATGGCAGTGCTGAGTTAATGGTTGGACTTGATGACCTAACAGGTCTTTTCCAATCTATGGTTCTCTGCAATTCAACAGTTTGAAGAGCCTCAGCCCCCTGATCTTCAGTAGAGAAGCATGTAGTGTCAACCTCCACTACACCAAGAGAAGCAGGAGCTCTGCAGAAGGGGAAGATGAAAGCTGGTAACTTCTGAGAGGAAAGATCTTGACCAAATTAAGGCCTTATAACTGCAAATTATGTTCATCACCCTCAAAGCTCAAGTGGATGCAGATGGGCTGACAGGCAAAGTGTCTGGTCCCTCTAAACCACACAGGGCTACCAAGAAGAAGCATCAAGTCACTGTAATGGGTGATCCTCTGCTCTGGCAGATACAGGCACTCCTCTGCTAACCTAACCAGCCATCTAGATAGTTTGCTGTCTGCCAGGACCCTGGGTGCTGGGTCCTTTGACTACTACTCACCACTGTTATTCCATGTGAGAACAAATGATCCTGTCAGTGGAAACCTGGACAGTATTAAAAGTGACTACAGAGCTCTGACGATAGTCAAGGGCATGAGGGCTCAAGTGGTGTGCTCCTCATCAGGAACTGAGGATGACTAAACACTGGCACATCTTGCCCTGGGAGCTTGTGGAGCCTCCCTCCTTGTATGTATTCAAAAGCCATCTAGTAATGGTCCCATGCCACTGGCTCTAGGTAGCACTGCTTGAGCAAGGGGGTTGGAAAAAATGACTTCCATAGGTCCCTGTCAACCTCAACCCTTCACTGTTTCTGTGACATGGCTCTAAAAAAGCCCTTCAGTTAAAAGATTACTGCATAGTATTTACAGAGTACTCTCTATGACCCAGGAGACACCAACTTGGTTTTCCAAATCTGACACTAGTCAGCTGGATGGCCGCTGCCTTGGGAGAATATGTGGAGCCACAGCCCTACTTTACATTCAGCCTGCTTGTGTAGAGTGGGAATAATGATAAACATCCTCTGGAGAGAGGCAGAAGCACATAGTGCTCAGTGCTCCCTCCTGACACAGATGAGACTGTTTTCACAATGCAGAATTGACCCTACACTGCCAGTGACAATGATAAACTGGAGAAAATATGACTTATGGAGAAAAGTAAGAATTCTATAAAAATATTGGTGGTATCTAACTTGGATCTGGCTCTGTTTCAAGCAGGGGGAATAGATGAGATGTCTTCCAGAGGTCCCTTTCAACCTAAATAGGGGTGAATGGCATAAGGACAACTGTCACAAGCAAAGTTCACACTTGAGCTTGAGAAGGGATCTCTAAGACTGTTTGTAACATAAAGAAATGAATGAAAGGCTTCTCTTCCCCTTATCAGGATAAGACAATGCAGAACTGTGAATGTCAATGCATGTAATCCAAATTACATTTATAAAGCATTCAAATAGCCAAAGAAAACCATAATTTCTTATTAAACAGTATATCACCACAGAAAAAAAAATATTGCTGTGGTTATACTGAGTGAAGAAATGAGTTTGAGTAACTGAAAGAAAAACTTTCTGAAACAATGAGTTCTACTGGAAAAGGAAAATCTGTTGGCTAAAGACCCAAGAAAAGAGAAGCAGCGAATACTGTTCTTATTTATTTGATTAGGTGCAATATTAGACTGCAACTTATATTCACCACAACAGCCTTCAGACAAATTGTATATGGTAGGAAATATATTTTGTGATATTTTTTTCTAAACTTTGTTGTTGTTGTTGAGGTATTGACAATGAGCTTATATTAAAGTGAATGTCTTGCCCTCCTTTTAACATGTGTCTGCATATATAGGTAGCATCATGGAAATTTATCAGATATTATATTATTAGAATCTTCTTCCACCTTTTCCTTATGAAAAATCCCCACCAAATAAACCAAATTCTATCAACTCCGTTTTGAGTTCATAAATTCAGACTCTGTCATCTGACATGAAGTTAAAAGATGGCATTTGAATGACAAATCGAGTATAAAACTGAACATTTTCAAGGACTTGGTCCAATAACTCTAATTGGGAAACACAAGCTGGATATTGTGCAGAATAGCAGAAATCCCCAGAGTTGTGGTTCAACACCCTCAGTTACCATTGCTTTCTTAAGACTGAAAAACATCAAGATATGAACTTCTGCTTGAAACCAAGTAACAATAAAATTCCTTATCTTTAAGAACTGAGTGCAGAGAGCAGCACTGTATCCTGCAACTTGATTTTGTTCATACCACAAATATCTTATGCAGCAGTACTAAGCTCATGGAAGGAAGAGTACATTACTTTATAAATCAATGCCACCTAACATCAGCTGCCATTTCGCAGAACATGAACAGAACATTCATTACATTTGACAAAACCATTATAATGAAGTTATTTTATCCATTTTAATGACACTATTGGCAACAGTCAAAGCATTTATTACCAATGGTAGTAGTAATACCATCCTTTATAAAGGCCTGGTTGTTTCTATAGCAACATGAATTATAAGGTCCAATCAAGTTAGATACAATAAAATATGCTCTTTTTCTCCATAACACCAGTTGTCATTCAGTTAAAAGGAAATTACATATTTTAAAAATTCATAAACTCTACAAATGTCTGAACTCCATTTGCTGATAAGGTGTTAATTATCTTAGTAATTAGATTTCTTCCTGGATGGAATTATTGCACACAAAGAAAAGCCTCGGTACAAAAAGAGAATAAGGACCAGGGTGTATTCAGCAACAGCAATTAATTACAGTTCAATCCAGTGTAACTGCCTAAAATATGACATTGCATGGTGCATTTTTATATCACTGCTGATATTGTTTAACAAGAAGTTTAAAAAGGGGAGAAAAGCATGAGATTTCACTCAAAATAAAATCCAAAATGACAAAAATCAAGCTCTTAAGACTTTTTCAAAGCAGTGATGAATAAAAATATGTACAATTAGTTCCACATGTGAAACATAATTTCTTAATGAAAAGAGGGGGAAAAAGATATAATTACAGAAAAATATAAAACACATACACACTTGAAAATTAAAGTGACCTTTTCTCTGACAGCCTGAAAGAAAGCAGCACAAAATTCTTTATTACATAGATTCAGATGATGTTTAAGAATTGCCCCAGCTATGAAATATGATCCAAAATCATACATAAGAGCATAAATCATACACAAGAACATAAAAACAAGTTCTTGTGCATCAGCCAATACTATTTTTTTTTACATGAAATGTTGCTTATCTATTCTGAAGCAAGCAAAGAAAAAACTGCTGAACATCCCCTGTAACATTTATTACATGAACACATTTACAGTTAGTCTAAATATTCAGTTTCCTCAAATGTTTTCTAGGGTGTAAGAGAGAAGCTCTACAACACATGTTGACTCTTAATTGGGACGTTTTACAATAAAACTGTGAAATTTCAGAAAAAGATGAATTGGAGGAACAATCAATGCCATTTATAAGATAATACAGCCCTAAGGCTTAGGGTTTCTGAATATTCTCTCCTTTATGTCCCTTTACATAACATAAATCCCTTCCATCTACTCAAGCAGACTGATGTTTTGCTGTACTGAACTAGACTAGCAATGCAAACACCTTCATCCTGGGCAATTCTGAACACCCAAAAAGAAGCAACTACTTCATCATACAGTGAAGACACATCCATTTTAGTGTCATGCTGCAAGGACCAACACACCCATGAACGAGTGCTAAGAGCACAGATATCCAAACCTCACAGAAAGGAAGAATACGACGTGTTTGAAAGAACAGAGATGAAAAGCAACATCGTACCCTCTACCTAGAGAGGAACCAAGTCAGCCTCTGGGGTCAGAGAAAAACTCAGACCCAAGAAAGTGACTGATGCCTGGAAGTCAAGTCATGGACAAGCGACTTAGAAAAGAGATAAAAGCGTGAAGCTGCCAAAAATAAAACAGTAAAACACCTCCCCTCCCCCAATCCCCTCCCCCAATCCCCTCCCTCCATTTTCATGGAGCAATATTTCTAAGAAAAGCAGGAGCAAAATTGTGAAAATTTCTAGGATTCACTAGTTACATGGACCATTTCATGTGGTTTTAGCTACAGAAAACATTTCCTTTAGCAATAACCATTACAAACCAAATCCACACTCAGGCAAAAAATTATGTAAAGGAGTTAAAGTTATCACCTTCAGCTACTCACATGACCACTTGAAATTCTTTTGCATGATCACATATTCTTCCCACTTCCATTTCAGCAATTAACATTTAAATCCAGAAATTACTTTTAAGCAAGATCAGCCACCTCCACCCCTTACAGTCTAACAAAATACCGGATTGGAATAAAGAGCAATATGAATAGAAAAAAACCTATGAATAGAAAAAAACCTTTAAGACTATATAGTCTTAAAGACGGGTATGAGAACCGCTTGGGTAATTTATAGTAATTAAAGTCAAAACAAAAAATGTGATGACATAGCAACTTCTTGATTAATAAATTAGAAATTTGCATTGAAAAAATGTTAGGGGGGAAAAATGTTATTTCAGCATCATACCTAATTTTATATTTTAGAATGTTCCACTGGTATATGCCTGTCCAGAGAACACACAAATGAAATGGGGTTAATGGATGAAATAATTTGAAGGTATCTGAGTTGGTATTTCAAGTGTATTTATAGAGTCTAACAGGCATCTCAACATGCTGTTTTGTGTTGGAGATGAAGGACATGTTTGCATCTTCCCTGTGACCACACACAGTCTTCCAGAAGCCCTTTGCCCCCCTCCTTCTCTTTTCTCCATGAGGCCTAGTCTTGTGGGATTTCTGACTTCAACTTGAATTGCTCACTGAGGAGTCACACGAGCTGGAGCTAGCACAAGAGAAACAGACTGCTCAGCTGGAAGCACTGCCTAGGAACAACAGGAAACTTCACCCCGCTTCTCTCTTGACTATATGGAGATTAACCTGAGGATTAAGCCATGGAAAAATCCCCACACTTTGAGAAAGGAATTCAGCCTGTTTCTGTTCTGAAATCCTCCAGCATTTCTCTCTCTCTCCATGGACTGTGAATGCAGCACAGGACAATATACTCCTAAGTGAAGTGTCTGGAGTTGGGGGACTAAAGCTGAACCTAATTTCTGAAGCAGGAGGTTCTCCATCCTTTTCTACTTATGATTTACCCTAAATTACACAATGGATGAACAGGCATCTAATAAATGGATATCCACTGAAAATGTTTTTCTTAGTAATCGTTTCCATATGTGTTTAAAAGTATTCCAGGATGTGTGAGTTCAGAACCTCTGTGTCAGAAAAACAAGTTCTTTTGAACCCTCATATCAATTGCTGAACTGATTTACACATGGAGTGAAACTGGAAAGTACCTTGGTTAAATGACAATAGGTATGTCATAAACACTTCTTTGTAAAGTCTCTTAAATGATAACATACTGAGCCTTATGGCTAGATATAAACTATCCTTTGGTAAGACAACTCACTAAAATGCAGCTTTATGCATCAAGAACATTAATATTTAACAAAATTTATATAGGAATTATATAGGATATAAGAAATTATTTTACTTCAAGTATTTTAAAATGCTCTCTATTACTGTGTAACACAACTCCAGGTTGTCTCACTAATCAATTCTCCTTTACCTCACTTTGTCTGAATTGAAGAAAAAAAGGTAAGTATGTTGATACTGCATGTAAAAGTCCTTAATGGCTTCATTTATAAGTCAGCTCACTTTTACTCAACTATTGAGACAATGAATGCTAGCAGATGTTTAAGGAAGTCATATTTTGTTTCTGTGTGTAAAATGCATAATTTTAATACTTTTTAAAAAACTTATTTGCACAGCTTGGATCATATCTCTCTGAAATTGATGCCCAAGACACAACAAACCAGAAAAAGAAATTGTAATGTCATACCGTTTATATGCTTCCTTTGATTAAAAAATAGCAAAACAGACAAATGAAAGCCAGACATGACCACAGAGAAACCCCCTGAGTATTTTTTCAGAGTATTCTTGCAAATTTCCCTAAAGGAAGGTATATACACCTGGGAGAGTAACTGGCAAGGCCATTAAATCCTACCAGTTAATTTGGAGGTGAGTCATAGCGAAACACTTCAAATTTCAAAGATAGCTGAATCTACATATTAAGTCCAGCCTGACAGATAAAGTCAGGGGATGTATCCTGCTTTTTGCATTCCACACCTTATAGAGCACTCGAGGCTGCTCCTGGTGGTGATTCCCACAGGGAACACATTACACCTGAGCTTTGTGATCTGCAGCAGTTTCCAATAGATTTGCAAGTGCAGCTTAGTATGTTGGGTTAGAATTTGGAGTCGTTAGTGATTTTGATGTAATTCACCTTAAATAAGCTGTAGAATAGTATCTGTGATCAAGAAGCACAATCTAACAGCTCTCAGAGTTTAACTGAGAGTGAGAGCAGGTATTTTTTAATGACTGTTCTTTTCCAAACCCACCTCCTGCCCCCAGAAGAGCTCTTTCAAAAACTGGGCTGAATGACACCTGGAGGCTGTGAGGAGACCTGATTTCCAGAACTCAGCTGGAAAAGGTATAAGTGTGGAGGACTCTGTGCAAGTAGGGACTAGGCTGTTGTTGTTACCGGGGAATAGTGACCTAGATAAAAAGTATATCTCATAATTAGCATGGCTCACTGCCTCAGGATGAAAGAGTACACATGGTTTTACTCTCTTCAAACAATTATAGTGAAGGTTGCCAGAGTTCCTACTAGATGCAGCCCAAATGGTTTAGGAGAAACATTATCATACTTCCCATTATCAATTTCCCTAAAAAAAAAAAACCCAGAAAAAACCAAAAAACAACAAAACTAAATCAAAAAACCCCAAACCAAACAGTTAAGGCTTGGACTAACTTTATTCAACTATAAGGCATTCTACTCTCCCCATAAACAAGAAACATTTTATAGAACTTCATTACGGATTTATAACTTCAGATCATTATTGTTTTATGATTAAAAAATGAGCGACTTAAGACAAAAAGCTCAACATCCTTAAACTTCATTTCCATTCAATCTCTAATAAATACCATCTGCTGTGTACTTTAGGGATATAATACCCGTCAAAAACTCAGCCGTATTATGAGAACCGGCACCAAGTTGATCTGAAATGCATATTTGAACAGATGTGTTTAAATTACATCTCTCCGTCTATCCACACACATAAATTCAGAATAAGCATGTGTTGATTTAAAATGCATAAAAAAGGGATTTGGAGATGCATCAAAAGTGAACAGCATCTCAATGGATCAAGGCTCGCATTACTAAAGGTCATCCCTAAAAATAAAGTTTGAATTTATTAAGGGTTGCACCAGGGAACTGTTCTTGGGAACTGACTTAATGTTTGCTGCACTAAAGCAGCCATTGAAATTACACTAATTTTCTATGACCCTTCACTGTTTAACATTAGAGCTGTCAGGCATGGTCAGAAATAATAGGATCTCAGCCATGAGTAGCTGAGAATATGATATACTTTTTCTCAGTCTGACACAATGCTTATCACCAATACTAAACGTCTTGGGCTCTGAGGACCCATCCACGTCTGTTTCAGTGACAATCATTTAGCTCTTCATTCTGACACAGAAATCAGGCATATAAAACAAAATTACTATCATGCCTTTTTGACATGATGAAACCAAATGAAAAAATTGCAAGCAGGGCTCCATTAACAAATGCTAATTAAAGAAAAAAAAAAAGAAGAAAAATAAATTTTTCTGAACATGTCTTTTTGCCCCTTTACAATCTACAATCCTGCAATGTTTCAGGGATCTTGAAGATACGACAGACTGGTCCAAAGGTCCATCGAAGCCAGCAATCTATTTCTAGCAATAGGCATCAGAAGTAGCCCAGGGAAGCATTTCAGATATTAAGCCTTCCCAGAATCCCTTCGTCCTTCCCACTGGATTTTGGCAGAAAGGTGTTTTTGTAACCAGTAGCTTCTGATGGATTTCTTCTCCATTAACCTGTCAACAAGTCTACCCTTGAATCTAAACCCCTCCATATCAAAACCACTTGAAAGAAAAACAAGTCTCTGATGAGCCTTCCACTTGCTAATTCAATTTGATGCTCCCTAATTGTTATGCTGGGAGAGACAAGTAACAACTCCGTTCACCTTCTCAGTGCTCTTCATGATTTTACTGACCTCTGTTCTAGTCCCTCTCAATTAGCACCTTCCCAGACTGAAGAGTCCTTAATTTCCTTTGTGTGAAGGTCTGCCATATCTCTGATAATCTCTGTTAAGTCTTTACAGTAACATTGCCCATTGTAACCTATCCTTTTTGAGAGGGGCGTTGACAGCATGTAATGATACAGCCACAACGAGATAAAAACCTCTTAAAATAGTTCTAGAATTTAGATAAATGATTTGCTTTTAGAATTTTTCTTTCAGGTTTGGGTTAATTTGTTGTCTGGTAAGCAGGCAGCAAAAAGTAATGGACCTTACACAAGGCAAGGGACAAGAGAGACATAAATTTTAGAAAATAAATAAGCTAGAACTGAAAACAAAAAGAAGGCTAAGCACGTTTCAAAGTCAGGCCAAAGTCAACAATGTGGTAGTAAAGGGGAACAGAACATGTTGTCAAAGGAGGCGTAGTAGTATGACAAGTTGCAAGACTTTAACAGAGAATGTAAGATTTCTCTCTGAAGCAGAACCAAGAATTGATCAAGAAAAAAAATGAGGAAATAAAATTGCCAGTGGGACAGATGTTTTATTCCAAGGTGTTGATTCAAGATCATTTATATGAATAACTTCTGCAGCAGAGACAAAGAGTAGAGAATGGCAAGACATACATCAAAACAAATCAGATTTTGAGAAAAACATGCTCAGTTTGATAGAGTTCCCCCCAAACAGCTGATGAATTTAAGAGAGACACAATTCTTTCACATCACAACCTATACAAACAAATTGACTGGATCTTTTTGCTGTCTTATACTTTTCTGAGAAATCACCAGATGAAAAGTTTTCCAGTTGCAAACATCTACATGGAAAGGATCAACATTGTGATGGAAACAGCAGTTAATAACATAGGCATGATGTGCACTAAATTTAACATAATCTCCGTTCCATTTTCAAAAGACCTAAGGAAACACAACTTTTATCACACCAGCTGATCACCGCAAACACAGCATCTTATATGCTACATCCTTATCGACACAATACTTACAAAAGTGTTGTTATAATTAAACCTGAGTCACAGTTTTAACAGAGCAGCAGGCAGGTTGTCTGGGGCAAGGTTTTAGCAGCCATAAGCAGTTTTCTTGAATGTTAGCCAGAGACATTTAAACCACAGTTCATGTACTCTAACTAAACAATGCTGCAGTTTTATACCAGACAGCTTTTGATGTACATTCCTATACATTCCTAAATGTGAATTTTTCAGAGCCAGTATCCCTCATGTGTCAAGTACCTGGTAGGTCAAAACCTTTTCCTATCACCTCTCTAAAACTCTTTCTTTCTCCCCTTAAAGAGCAATATATGTACAGGAAAGAGGTTGCACAGGGAACTACTACTCCTATCAGCAGCACAAAAAGCAAATTTGAATAATAATAATGCATTTCTCAGTGTAAGTAAGTGTAGTATTTGGCTCAAAATTCCAGAGAGCTGCTATCATGTAACTTCGAAGTTTTTCATTTTTATTTCATGATCCACTGGCAAATGTGGCTATATGGTCTTAACACTTCAGGCCAAAGTGTGACACAAGGATTGGGATATACTCAGAACACAACACCTATACAGCTTCAGAATTACATTTTCAGAGGTAGCACTTCAGACTCACAAGCAATGCTATTTCCTTATTAAGCCAAAACCCATGAGCTTAACTTCAAAGAAATCCAGTGTGCTTTACTAATTAAAGTGTGATAAGGTAAAGTTAATTATATTTCAATATAATCATACTTCAGCATAATGCAATATAACTTGGATCACTGGAAAGCAGAGAATTTACCTTGCAAGAATAAATTTAAAGAAATTATGAAGTAAATATTTCAAAAGGCATGTATAAAGAATTATTCATTCATTCATGTAAAAATAGATTGAAACAATATACAAAAAGAACTGGGCATAACTGTTAAGGTAATGGTCATCACTGCAGTGATTGCATACAAGAAACACTGTCTGTAGATCACTGTCTCATCCCATTCATGACATGCTCTGATAACAATCTGAATTTAAAGAAATCACACCAGAAATAATACCCATCTTTATGAGCAAGCACAGTTCACTTGGGTAGCTGGAAGGTAGCAGAATTGCTGTGAGAAGTAACTGTTTTGTTCTCAGGTATACCCAAACAGCAGGTGAGTTCAGAAAACAAGAGACTATACAGGATTGGCCCATAAAAATAAAATATTAATTCATGTATCAGTTAATAAAATATAATTTAAAGCAAAATACTGTGACTTCTCTTCCAAGTGGAGGAATGGGCTTAGTCTGCTATGTAGCTGAGGACACTGGGCAGACAAAGCAAAATCAGCAGGAAAACAGCTCTCCTAGTTAACCTCTCAGAAAGATGGCCTCAGCCAGCCAGGTTCTTACACACTTCATGTTCATAACATTGTGGTAGCAGCGTCCTTTGTCTAGAATTGCCAGTACTTTAAGAACATTTCTTTGTAAAAGACAAAATCAGTTTAGAATATTTGGGTTAACGGAAGTAAGTAATGCATGCATTCCTTCAAAAGTTTTGAAGGATGTTCAGATTCATACACATGCACACCAAGCTACACATACGGGGCATCAGAAGCAAAAATTGGGAAAAGAAAAGACATTTTAAATGTAGACTGTTAGCTTGCCAATGACAAAGTTAAAGCAATATAAAATCAATAGACACTGCTGCCTCAGGGAAGCTCTTATCTATTTCTCTCTGTTCAGTTCAGTGAACTACTTCACTTTCAGTGTGTCACTAAGTTGCAGATGCCTTAATAATTACAATTAGACTAGCTTACCATATCATTATCAGTGTATTTTGTCACAGTCAAAAGCTTTAAATAAAATAAGGGACTGTTAAATGTGTGTAACTTCAGGTACCTTTTTTTGGAGGACTCTGACTGGCTGTACACAGCCATCAATCTTAAGCCATTCAGCAGTAGCTTTGCTGCTTAAAGGTAGGGTTACTAAGTGGGAAATTTAAAAAAAATTCAGACAAATGTAAAAGTAATAACGCACGTCAATATGAGAAGAGATATTAGTAAATAATAATAGCAAAGCTATTCATGAAGTCCAAATAAAATTCAGAATTTAGAAAAGATAATGAAACCACCCTAACTATTCAAACAGAAGGCTGGAAAGTGGTCACCTGAAATATTTTGGCTCGCATGTGTCAGATGTCCTCTGTTATGCTGGGGAGCACACACAGTGTAAATGTAAATACATTTAAAATAAGTAAAATAACTAGAAAATGAAGCTTTCAAAGTTAACAAACTCATACTGTGGAGAAATAATTAAGGCAACTTGATGTTGTGAGCAGTTACCTGATTTGCCCTGCCAGTGACTCAAAGTTAAAAGAGAATTAGCACAAAATCTAAAATATGCTGTTATCACTGGAAAATCATCAAAGACAAAATTAAAAGTATGTTTTATGGAGAATTCAAAGATATGACAGCATTCCAATTATGGCAACTAAAGCTCTTTGGCATCACTGAACCATTAACATTGGATAGGTAATGTATGAAAATTGTATTTAGGGAATAAGGTTTCAGGTAAATTTAACAGCAGTAGAAGATGAATAAAGATGTAACTGAGATTAATAACTTCTTTTTCACATATGAATATGTATAATTAGGTAAGAGATAGGATCAGTACCAATTGGGTTTAGCAACCTGATTCAAAGCACAGGAGCAATATCTGAAGATTAAGGGAAACAGATTTTCTTGTATCTTGACACGGTAAGACAGAAAGACCTGGCACATGAAGTCCCAGAATCCAAACAAGAGTCTCTGAGGCTCCCACAATCAGTAAATTAGGCAGGATAGTTACTATTGAAAATGAATAAAGAATCAGGATGGAGCACAGCAACTTCTCAAGAACTAGCATCAGTCTTATATCACAGAAAATTATAAACTTCAGGAAGTCCCCAAAGAGTTGGTAGAAGTCAAAAAAGCAATACTTAAGAAAGAGATGGAAGAGAACTGAAAACTTTCAGAAGCATCATTATGAAAGGACATCAGTGATGTCCTCACACAGGAATATTAAATCTAATAGTTCTGATAAAGGAAAAAATTGAAAACTTTTGTCACTAAAGAGATGAGTATAAAAACAAAGAGAGAGTATCGTGATAGCAAGACTGACAGAGATGAAAAAAATGTTTTTTCTGAGGTTCCCAACATTCTCATCAGAGAATCATATTACAATCTGCAGGGGAAAAGACCTCCCCAAAAGCTGACAAACTTCTGGAGTAGGCTAAAGCTGCAAAAATAAATCAAATCAATACAGAGAGAACTGAAAAATGTCTCAAATGAATGGAGTAAGGTGGTTATAACGACTCAATTTTGCAAGCTGAACACAAGTTTGAATTTAATAGTGACCATGAACTCTTCCTGTTAAAGTCTACTTAAATGTAATGGATAATTTTATAAAAGACGCAAAGGGAGTAGAATACAAAAATGGAATCTAATCAATTCAGCAAAACAGCAGTGTGTGCATTCAGACCATATCACTGAAATCAATTTTATCAAATCACATAATGTTCCACAATAGCCTTTGGGCATCAGTTAAAGAACCTAGAAAGCCTGTCAAATGCCTGCCAGGAACAACAGTACCCTTTTGGCTCTGCAATACCAGCATAAGACGCGAAGAATTCTTAGACAGAAAGATCCACAAGGCTGGTGCAAAAACCAAATTCCCAAGCTGAAATCCAATGTTTGGGTATAACTTGTTGGGCCTAACACAGACACTGGCTTTTCAACCCTGAGAAAAACAGAAGGCATGGTATGAAAGAAGGTCTGAAGTGGCAAATTAGGATCATTAAGGATGAAACAAGCTGTATCTCGGACAATTTAAGCTCATTTATTATGGAGAAAATATTGAGCAACTGATGCAAAACTACATCTATGTAACAGCATTCTGAAAATGTTTATTCCATGTAGGTGGGAGTTCCAGATATGTTTGAAGTAGGTAGAAAAACATGGAATAGCTTCAGAAATTATTTATTGGTTTAACCTTTGAGTCCATTAATGAAAAATATTTCATCCTCTGTGATCTATTGCATGTCTTTATAATTCACAACACCTCATTTCTTTCAGTTTCAGTGCCTGCACTACAGTTCCAGGAATTTCAGTAGGTTGGGTTTTTTATTAGCCGAGTAGAAGACATGGTAGTTAAGCATCTCACTAAAGGTTTTATAGGGTTCTGTCTTATCAGAAAAAAAAAAAAAAAAAAAAAAAATTGAAAATATTTATTACATTTTACAGTTCTCACTTTCTAGGACACTTGTATTTTCTTCTAGAAGATACTCCAGTTTTCAGCCTAACAGGTTTAAATGTTATTATTTCTCTCTTTAGGGAAAAACTCAATCTTGAAAACAGTAACAATAAAAAAATCTCTTCGGCACTTGGCTTGCCTTTAACAAAAAATAACAAAGCAGAAATATTCTGAGGAGAAGGCAAAGACCAGTTATCTACCTATAGACCACTTCAGAGAAGATGAGTTACCTACATATAATCACATGGTGGTGTATGCAAGCACTGAACTATGATGTGTTTTACGTCATCAGTATTCAAAGAAATATACTTCGGGCCCACATCTTTCAGTCAGTAGTTCATGTAGTAACAGGAGTGGCTCAGATCTCCTCAAAGACAGAGTGCATTGATTAGACCTAATCAAGGAACACAGCTAAATGGAAGGGTTAAATGTGTAGATAGGTATCTCAAAGTAAAATCTGTTACAGGCAAGTAAATAATCTCTCTTCTTCAGATGGTCTCCTGCAGTCACTGCCAGTAATCCAAGAGTGGATTATGGAAAATCTGAAGAAAGGCACATTATGTCTCTAAATGAACCAACACTGAAGGAGAGCTGCAGCAAATGCAGCTTTTCCCCAGGCAGCCTCCTCAGCACGGTAGCACTTAGCAAAGATGTAAGTGGTTTCAAATGTCCACTTCACATATAAAAAATACAAAGGTATGGCGCAGAGTGCAGTTGTGCAAGGTTTAACTGAAGGAGCTATTAAAGAAGCAGCAGATGAACCCTATGCATGGCTTTGTAACATTCCTCTCATTTACTGTGGGAGCCTGAGGGATCTGCTAACCTGCCTGAACTCTTCACAACCAGATACAAGATCTTTAGGGATTGTTCTTTAGGGTTCCTCCCTAACACACAGAAGGTAAAATTCAGGCAGGATACAAAATAAGCATCTGTAAAGGAAAGCAGGACATTTAAGGAGAAAAGCAAGGCACACTGACTTTCCTAAAATAACTGAATGTTAGCTGTCACCTTGGAAAAGGACTTCAGAAATGCTACATGGGCTACCTCGCCTTTATGGGAAACAGGAACAAAAGGAGAATCAATGATTAGAGCTCAAATCCCTTTTTTTCCTTCCAGCTAAAAAGCATGCTATTTTCACAGACAAGGGTGGAGTGGACTACCAAAAGATTATGAAAGGCCTAAAATCCATTGTACATGTGCAAAAGTAAATAGAAAGATGCAAGTTTTTAAAATCCTGTGCTACAGAATCACAGCTAATAATTCCAGAATAAACTTGTTTTGGTGATAAAGGTAACTCTGCATTAACTGTGGCAGCCTGCAAGGTGCAATAATGGCATTTAAGTATAACCATGGGAGCCCATCTATCAAACTTGCAAAGGCACCATTTCCCACAGCAAAAACATTTCTTTGGGCTTGCTTCAGGTCTCAGAACTTGGCAAAAAGTTGCACGAGGAGAACACATACTCTTGCATCTTAAGGTTATGCCTCATCAAACCTTCAAGTCTGGCTTTCTATGGAGGCAATGTATGTGCTACTGGAGTAATTGTGAACTTCCACTGTGAGTGATTTCCTTGACAAAACAACACAGTGAATTTAGGAAGCAAATACTCTGAAGATGCCAGTGTGAGTTTCTAGCTTAGGGCTCAATTATCAGAAAAATAAGGTATTTAGATGCAATGTGTTTTTTCCCTCATTAAGTAAAGGTGGTTTATTTATTTATGAAGGAAGTACATCAGAAAATTAAAAAAAAAAACATATTCAGGCAAATAGGAAAAGTCACATTTATAGCAGGTCATTAAATACAATCTTGTTTCAAGGAGAAAAAAACCAAAAAACAGCAGGTCAGAGGAAAAACCTCAGGACAGAAGTTTAATATGAAAGGATAAACTAATAGCAAGAATTCATCAAGACTATTAGAAGAGGATTTAAATTGAATGTGAAACAAGCTTTTGTGACAGGGTTAACAAATGAAAGGGGGATGCTCAAACTTAACCAGAAGCTTAATGGAAGGAACAATTAATTTCTGCGCAAACTCCATGCATAGGATGGGAGCATATCTCATAGAGATGCTACATTACAAAAAGAGAATTAAAAATCCCCAGCCATTGTCACTGTATAAGCATAATCACAGTTTGAATGCACATTTAGTTCAATCAACAACACAATTTTTTGTTCTTAAGAATAATTTGAACATTTGCCTTAAGAAAAAATATGTTTATTTGCATTATTAATGAAAACACAGAAATATTATCTCATCACTTAATGTCATAATTGCTCTACTTCACTTAAATGCTGTCATGTAAAAGATGTATTTTGTGAAAACATACGTTAAGAGACAGACTTCAGCTTCTACTATTCTTGTAATGATGAAAACTCTCTAAATACCTCACAAATTTGCATTCTGTAGAAAATATAACTAAATGATCTAAGGTAACCAACAGTGGAAAAGCATGTTATGACTTACTGCCATTAACTCCATATAATATTTAAGACATAAACAAAGCAGGAATGTAAATCTTAATGCAATCATATCTGATCTGATATAAAAGTTTAACATTTTTGAAGACAAAAACCAGACAACTCGGACATTCTTTTTGTACATCACTCAGACATACCCTGGCAAAGCACTAACTGTCCTGTTCACTAAGTTATGATAAATGGCAATAAGGACTCTTTGTTTCCCCGCAAAAAGATGTATCGGGTTTGTGTGAGAAGGTTGTGATAGTGGGGGAGGCTGCAGGGGTGGATTATGGTACATGGAAAAAATACTTCCCTGGCCACAGCTGGTAGTCCAGCTGGCTGCTTTAGCCATTTCTAGGATTGGGTATGTGAGTCAGGTACTCTCCAAACCTTAAGTCGGTAGTGTGGGAGCAGTCATCCCACTGCAATGGAAAAATCATGCTAGTCTACTGTTCAAACCTGAACCCTACAGTCCATCTGCCTCCCTCTGCAGTCTGGGATACAGCCAGTACGTGACAGACAGAAGACTTCCCTTCACCAAGCACAGTGGCTAAAAAATAGCTGTGGGACATGGACACACACACAGAGAAATTCAGCAGCAGTTCTATGATCGACCCCACAACCCATTTTTCAGATGTATTTACCACTTCTGTAGTAACTTGGAGGCTTATGTTGAAATCTGTCTCAACAAAAATCCTTCAAGGGAGATAAATAGTTCAGAGACACCAGTACAAAGTATTTAATACAAAGCTTTTTCTAGAAGCTTGATTCAAACTTGTCGGGGTTTGTAATGTCCAAAAGGTATTACCCCAGATCTGACTGCAAGGCTGTATGGAACTGCATTCTGATCTTAAGAGTTGCCTCTCCTGCTAAGGGCCACAGCTTGTCCAAAGGCCAACCAGGGAGGCATCTGACACAGCAAACCATAAGACAATTAATTTCTATGGCTTCTGGGCTTTGCCAATAAATATTTTCTCCAGATTCAAGACAAAATAGCTTACAGTCAGCCACTCTAGATTTATATTCTCCTATGTTTAAAGCGTTTGGACACACTAACATATTTTCCAGCTTGAACTTGAATCTGAATTACAGTTTTCCAGTAGGTGGATACAGAAGAATTTGCACTGTTTCTTGTGCCTTTACATATAACCATATTTGCAATATTGTCCACCTGTTATGAAGCAATTTAACAGCCGTACTTTGTCAATTACTCCTACTAAACAAAATGAGAGTTCTACATAATGATAAGAAGCAAAATAGAAAGACAAAAATAATGACAAGTGCATGAAATAAGTGGTTCAGTTGTGGAAAATAAACTTTCATCTGTTATAATCACTACCCTTATGCACAAACCTTTTAAGATTTTAGGTCTGTGATTACTTTGCCATGTAATATGAAGTTTACAACTATAAATTTCATTCTCATTAAAAAGAAGCGAATCATCAATTCTCGAGTACAATATACAGACCAACATAAGATGCACATGAACACAAAATAGAGCTTAGTCGAAGTAATCTGTATCACTGTCCCCAAATGGATATAAAGATAAAACTTCTGGGTAGCAGAATTATCCTGCTTCTTGAATGCAACAGTGTTTTAATTGGATAGCTACACTTTTAGAGGTTTAAAAGGTTTTGCATATTTCCATTTCCTAGTTTTCTTCATTTAAGCAGTCTGTGTTTAAAGAAAATAACCATTAAAGTTATTGATCAGCTATAGAAGTGTTGCCTTTTTTACTTCTTCATTCTTTACAACTTATTTTCCCTGAAAGTTTGACACAAATGTAGACTCAGTCAGCACTTATCAGCTGTCCAACTACCAATTTTATCAAAAACTCCTTTGTGCCACATTGTCCTACATGATCAGAATAACATGACTTTCAAAATTAATTTATTACCTAGTATTATGCCTGGAAAATTTACACATTGAAATGGACAAATACTTTTCTTAAATGTATCAAATATGAAAATGTAATACCATCATCAGAATTTTCTGATGCACATCTGAACACTATAAGGTGTACACATATTTTGGATTTATATGTGTACTAATTTGCTATCACAAATACTTACGCATCTTAAAATATGTTTGGATATGCTTAAAAGCTTAGGAGCAAATTAAAACTGAGAATTACATGTCAAATCAGTCTACTATTAAGCAAACTGACATGAATTAAAGTTAATGTTTTAAAAACAAATTAGACTCCCTTCCCTAAGTTCTAAATTCTGTGTTTCAAGACAGTGAAACACAATGAAAATATTTATTCAGAGAAAACCAGAAGTGATTTTAGTTACTCTGTTTTAAAACACTAGAGAAATATAGTATCCCAGTAAGTACAAACAAGCATTTAAAAGAATAAATATTAATGCTTTAAGACTTATTTCTACTACTGCATGGTGCTTACAATTCCTTCCTTATAGCCCTACTACAGATTTTATATCATTACTTCCAAAGAACATATTTACATGCCCTCAGGGGGAAAAGGAAAAAGGAATAAAAGATGCCATCTTGCTACACTTAAGAAACTGAATTGGATATATTTCACTAATTTCCACTCTATCATCTAACAATACTCCCACATTAGGATTTTACAGAAGAAAACTGCAGATGAGGCTCTCCAGAAAAAGGCGAGCCTAGCCATAACTGCATGCAGAAAGTATCACTCCAAGCAACTTCACTACTTATATTTAGTAAAAAGAGTAAGCCAGCTTGTATGCCAACTATAACAATCAGACAAAATTGCTTTTACATTTAATAAGGGCACACATCTCTTTCCAGCAACCATTCAAAAAATGATTCCTCCAAATTTTGGCCAAAGCAGGGCATCACAGTGTTGTGACCTCAAAGGATTTGAACTGCAAATGCCTTGTATGCCCACTAAGTCTGCACTCAGCAAGCTGTGCTCATCCTGGGCACTTTATTTCCCAGACTTCACCCTCCAGTTCTTACTATGGAAGTGGAACAGTAACAGGAGAACCAGGAGAAGAAAATCCCAAACCAATCCTCTCATAATGATTGTCTTATCTCCAGAAAAACATGTATTATTTAGAAGAAAATGCTGTAAAATGTGAGTACCATGCACATCCTGCTTAAACAGATCAGTATGCAGACCCAAATTGCTCCAGAATCCAAAGAAACTTAATATAAAAAATTACAGAGCATATGGAAATTTTGAAATCATAGTTGTCTATACAGTATCTTCCCCAAAAATAAACAAGTTGAAGTTACATTTAGTGTCAACTAATCTTCAAAGTAGTGGATAATTTAGAATTACTTTATGTTAACATCACATCACATGATTCGCTTTGACTTCTGTATTTGTATGTGCACATCCTCACACATGAACAACACTCTGACAAGATGCACAAACAAAGGAATAACTAAAAGCCAAGAGCCCTGAAAACTCCAATATCCTTGATGCATTTGGCATGAAAGACTATGGCTAGCAAATGGTGACTAGTAATTTTTAAACTGGCAAAAGATCTACTCCTGTGAAGCATGGCAGTAAAGAGGTCCCTCCATGAACTAACTGAAACCTGATTCAACAATCTGTAGAATAGCGAAGACAAAGATTAAGAAGGTGCAGATATTTCCTTCCATCCTTCCATTCTCCCTCTAGGAAAAATATATCTCCTCATTAAAAAGTAAGAGTGCAGTAGCATTAGCTGAGAAAAGGACAAAGTGCCGTACAAGCCAAGATGGAAAGACTGCCCTCCTAAAACAACATTTAGCTTGGTTAAAGTAATGTTACAGCAAAAAACAAAGCTATTCTGAAATACCTAATACTTGTCTCTCCACAGTCAGTTCTGAAGAAAAACATACTTTTGAAATGTAGGTTGTTGAATGCTGATGTTCAAAATATCCTAATGAAATTAATTGATTTTGCAAGTGTTCAGCACCTTTGAAACCTCTCACCTACTTACACCTCTTTCCAAGACCTTGTGAATCAAATGCAGGGTAGGAAAGGTTATAAACTTAGCAAAGTCCAAATTTAAATTTCAAGACAACCAAAGATAACTAATCCTATGGTAAAAAGGAGCTTGTCCATCAAAAGCTACACCATGAAGCACTAGGGTCAAGTCTAGACACAAACTTGAATGTCCCTTTATGCTGTGTGGTGAAAAACACCCACACTTTAGTTTTTGGTGTTAATTCAATACCTTTTAAAGGCAATTAATTTAAAACACAAAACAAAAAAAGAGACACATTTGGTAAAGTGATTAGTTCAGACTCCAAGAGCAGACAAAAGACAGAGTAGAGAGAAGAGTCTAGAGACTGAGATATAAAATTACAGATAAGTACCAAATACACTCAGCAATTTCTTAACAGAGAACGTCACAAGGATTTTAAACAGATGACATTTGCATTTGCGTAGTCAGACTGACAGAACAGGTGTGCTAAAACCCATTAAAAAAAGCCCAAATCTGAAAGACTTGTCAAGGTTTGTTAGGGACAAGATTTGCACGTCTGCAAAATGAGCTCAACAACGTCTCTCTCTGAGAAACAAAAGTGCATTTTGAGAAAGAAAATGAAACACATTCACATTGTAAAAAAGTGATGGAGTTGATATAGTCTACTTCATAATTACCTGCAATTTGAAGGCAAGTAGAAAAAGGTATATAAAAATAGTAAATGGTTATTTTAAAATTATTCTTTTCACTGCCTTCCAATTCTAGTTTCAGTAAAGTTGTGATAATGTGATGAAGACAATACTACTGCTACAAGGCTTGGGATAACTTTAAAACTGCAGGTTGTCTGAAACAACTGCAAATTTGATGATGACTCATTTAGCTGTTTATCCTCCCATGTGAACTTAGCAATATTCAGGAGCTTACTTTATGGACATCTTTCAGAACAAAATTATTTACAGTTACAAGTTATTTATAGTGTTTGGAATTTTCTTGATCATCCAAATAATATTATTTTTATAACAAGCTCTTGGGAAGATGCTTCTTCCCTGTTCATAATTCAGTCAAAATTGGCTACTATAAAATAGAGACAATTTTTAAGCCAAAGACTTCTGAATGTCAAGACACACAAAAAATACAGAAGAAGACCATGATAACCAGCTGATTGTTCACACAAGCGCTCATGGTATGTATTACAATGCCAAGAATAAAAACAAAGTCACAATAGAAGACCCGAACCTGGGGAAAAAGTTATAGTTTGTGAAATTGTTCAGAAAGGCAAGAGCAGCCATACTGAAACATACTGGACAAAATTATATTATACATGAGAAAGTGGACTCTGAAAAGTTCCATTCAGACACTCAACTATTGCTGTAAAAACTACTGTGACTAGGAGGAGACGACTCCAGGGCCCACTTTGCTCCCAGCCATGCTATTCCACCCTGAAGCAGCCTAAGGCCCAAGCAGATGCAGCCTGCCACTGCAACAAAAGCCAGGACAGATCAAAAGAAACACGACACAGTAACTGAGTCCACCCCAAACCCTTTAAAACAGAATTAAGAGTGGCCTAGGAAGTTGCTGAAGGTACTATTTGTCAGCTTAACTCCTGGTAAAGCAACATGGAAGTAGGGAGTCTTGCTGCAGCCAGCTGCCCCAAAAGGACTGTGTAACACCTTCTCTCAGTTTGGACAGTATCTCTAGTTTCCTCGGACATCAAGCAGTTGTCTGCAACTGCTGGGCAATTAGATCTTGAGTTAGCACTTGAGTGATAAATTTCCTTCCAAGCTTGTGATTTATTTTCCACTGCACACATTTACTAGTTTAGGTCCTTTACTGCTTTTTTCCAAAAGCATGTAATTATGTATCTACATATCCTGAAAAATCAAGGCTTGATTACAACTAAAAGTAATGGAGGCCCGGAGAGGCTTTCAAGTAGGTCTGATTTTAATGGAAAATGCAGAAACAGTGAAAAGAAATCCCAGAACTTTCTCCCTGAGAGAGCTGTGGCTTCTCCTCCAGCAGCCCAAGTTTGCTGGCTTTCTGATGATATAGGAAAGCTCCAATGTTTCCAGTCTGAATTATGAGACAGTCTCAAATGAACAGCAGCAGCCACCCACAATTAATGTTATGCTTCTGTCTCCGAACACAAACAGAAACAAACTGGGAGGCAAACCCAGCTTGTCCTCAGCATTATGCTGTTCTCCAAAACAGAAAGATATATTGTTTCAGTCTAGCTCTAAATTTTCCTACTTTTTCATTTGTCTAGATTTGGGTTTACAACTGTCTTACCAAGAAGCAGTAATAGGAAAGACGAATATAAACTTTGATGAACATAGTAATCACTTCACAAACCAAAAAGGTGAGAGAATATAGTCTGGGCAACAAAAGCAAACGACATTTGGAAAACACATTACCAGTCTAAGGACTTTTTAATGGGTATATATTCACATTGCTTATTATTCAAGCAATTACAGAATATGACATTCAGATCTCAGGTTTCTTTAACTAAAATATATTCCAATTGTTTGCTTTTATCATCAAACGTAAATTTCAGGGGATTAAGTTTCAAAACTTCAAGATAATTAAAGCTGTCTTGCTCTTTTTGCAACTACAAACATCACCTTTCAGAAATATAATCTATGCTGGATCTTGAAAGTTGAGATCACTTGAAAAACAACTCATATTTTGATATAATGACACCAAAATGAAGACCTTCTGATATAAGACTAAATTGGTCTCTGGATTAAATTTACTTAGCAGCGATTTCTAGAAGTCCTGTATTTAGTTGCAAACATATTGAAACTAATATCTCATGCAGGAATCAGTCTTGTGAATAGTGCCTGAAGACTACTGTATTAGTCCCCAGAGACCACAGACCAGGGCACTAGTCCTTAGTCCCTACAGACTGTGTACACCCTCTACATGAATCAATACAGCCTCACTTTATGCTGCTGCTCTCTAGAACAGCTTACAAATAAATCCTCAGTAAATATATATATATATATATATATATGTCCAGATATATGTAAACTGGCGTATCAACTGCTCAACAGTATTTTTCTGATATTCAAATTTACTGAAATTTCAGTGTAAAAAAGTGCAAAATATGATAGAAGGAATTTCTTTTAAAAAGTATAAAACAAGCCTTCTGTACTTCAGTTTTTGCACGATCTAATGGATTTGCCTTTCTTGCTTTATATTCTATGCATTTTGCTATTGAATTTCATAATAAACCAAAAATGTTGTCACCTGGTTGGGGAGAGTGGCTCTAAAATACAAAGAGTTGCATATCAAAAGCCAGCACTAGAACATCAATACTGATTTTTAAAGTTCATTTCTATTGCTCATGCTTGCAGAGAGTCCTCAAAAAGAGGAAAAATGTGAAATTTCTAACTTCAGACACAGAGTGTGAAGAATGCTTCATTCTTTTTAAAAAGTGAGTTTCAATATAAAGAGTACTCTGGAGTACTCTTGCAGAACTCTAACTTCTCTATAAGGTATTCTGTGCTCAGCAGTATATAAATAAACCCCCACTCCGAAGAAGATACCTCTGCCATCTCTCCAGAGAAAGGGAAAGCATTTTTTTTCTTCTTGGAGAAAAAAGCCCCAGAGGGTGTTGTTGGCCTGATTGAGAAAAAGATTCAGAAATCACTTGGTATATCTTTGGGATTCCAAAACAAAAATTATGACATGGTTATTTCTTTTCATTTTTTCTTTCATTTTTACCTGCTGTACTTAATTTTCATGTGCTTAAATATTTGAATGCAAGTTATTAAGCTGATACTGAACTGATAACCACAACATTTCTTGATGTGTTGCTTTAATTCTTCAGCATGTCAAGCCTATTTAATTATTGGTTTAATAAAACTTTTGGTGAACTTACTATCAGAGCAGATGTCACATTCTAGAGACAAAGGTGACATTTGGAATCTACTGATAAGTCCTTGTACATTTTGTGTAGGAAGCTTCTAGATGACTTCATGGCTCCAGCAATAGAGGAAGGAAATATAAGGGGTTCTACTTTTGGTTTACTTTACCTTTTTGATAAATGGGAGATAGAAATAATCCCTTTTGGCTATTAAAGTAGTTTAAACACATATTTAATTTTAGCTATTCTGGCTCTAGGCTCTGGAGTTGTCTGAAGTCATGCTAAGTTCTGGAAGATTTTGTGCTGAGATCTTTATGGGAATATCTACATGGGAATGTAATAGCTGGCTGCTGTCACAAAAGTCTACAAATGCCCTATGCTCTTAAGTGCAAGGAAAAAAACTTTTCATTTTATAGATGAGCACATGTTCAAATATCCAAAACATTTTCTTTGCCTTGCATAGCTTCTTTATCCTGCTGCCATATGGTACAAAGGATTTTCCATCTTAATATCTGGAGACTATTTTCTAACAGGAACTACTAGACAATTTGGTAGTTTCTTAATAAGCAGGATAAATAAAGTTTATTATTCTTTAGAATCAAGACATCAAACCAGTTTTCTTCCTTGTTAAGTTCACTACAAAAAAGCCCTGGAAAAAGATGTATGACATTACTGTATGCTCAGTGACCAGCTGTTTTAAATTCAGGTATTAAGTAATTCACTCTTTTCTGTGTGCAAGAGCTGAATGATTTAATAAATCCCCATATGCCCCAACATGTGCCAGCTATACTAGGTTATCGAAAATCCAGCTGCTGTTATGATAATAGCTGCCAATGCTAAAACTACTGAAGAGAATAATGAATCAGCTTCAAGTCAACTAAGACATAAACTGACATAGTTCCACTTAAGATACGTGGGAATACAATACATCTGTTAATTAAAAACTAACACTGATCCATAGTCACATGAAATTCAATGCCAAGAATTCATGGGCATTGTTTGTGGTGGAAAATTAATGCAAATCAACCTGTATGAAGACAAGCAGCTCCATTTCCATCAGTTGTCCTAGGTGCATAGGAATGTCCTATGAATTACACATTCAGTTTGCAGAACAGATTCTATTGTGTCACAGTTTGCTTTTCTTTCTTACATATTATAATTCCCATGCAGCTATTAGATGACATGTTTTACATAGCTAGACTTCTGAATATTTCAATTATCATAAAAATCTGATTATGAAAATTATTATGAAAATTTGATTGGTTTGACGTACCAGTATTTTAAGGCAATCTAAGAGTTAAAGGCAGAATGCCACTGCCCTTAAGTCATTGAACAAGGACACAAACAAAGGAAGCAGAGAGAGAAAAAGTAGCCAAACACGGTGCCAGAAATGGTTCTCCAGACACATATTTTTTGGACAATCAGTGCAGAAATATCCATCAAAATATGTCACCATTAACTTTTCAAAAGCTAACAAAATACTTCCTTGGATATGAAATTATTACTTGTAGCTACAAAAGCTTTGCAGGTGGATGTAACTTTCATCTTGGTGTCAGCATAAGTAAATACATTAATGATACATTCTTTCATTTCTCACAATTAGATCTGTTGTTAAGGGAAATAATTTTGAAATTAATCTAGAATTCATCAGTCCTATAAGCAAGATTAGGGTATTATGATATTGATGTAAATTTACATAAGATATAGGACATAAAATACTTATTAGAACAAACAAACAAATACAAAACCAATCAATTTACATTTGCTGGAGCTGGATCATCTCTAGCACACAAAGTGTGCAATGCTCAAAAGCCGCATTAAAGACAACTTCAGTAACTCCAACTTCAAGCAATCTATACATAGTAGTTTATGTATAAAAATAAGTTAAGAATGCGTTACTTGACAAAGATTAGGAATATATTGACAAATTAAAAGCATGTCATGCAGAGATTTAAGATGCTTATAAAACCTCAAGTAAAGGGGCCAACCACATCAAGGGGCTTACAGAAAACTCAAAGACTTTGAAAGCTTAAAGAAACTAAATTTTTTTCATACCTTAATTATGAAACTGCAAGTAACTATTTTTAGCCACATCTTCTTGACATTGCAACAAACCCAACACTGTCATTTTCTCAAATACTAGTAGACTTACTTTTCTTTAAGGAAATCCACTACTTGTTTGAAGTCTGCGACACAGTATTCTCTTTTCATGTCCATGAGCACACTGTCAGAAGCTGACTGGACTGGTATGTGCAGAAACGCATACACTCTTGGATGATTGAGAATCTTCGCCATTTCCTAAGAGTTATTAAAAGAAAAAGAACCTTGAAAGCATTATGAAAATAACACAAATATCTCATTTAAACTAATATATGTGGTAAATATCAGTGGTAATACTTCTAAAACCCAGGCAATACTGAATTGCCACAGCCCAGTTTGAAACAGTAGGGACAGGTGAAAATATCTGAAAGCAATTTTGTTTTTAGTGAAAATAAGAAAAAACCAATGAAGTGGAATTTCTTTTGAGATAGGGATCACATTCCCTATGTAGTATTGATTATGCAATTAAAAGAAAATTTTAGAGACAGAGTATTGTGAAAATTGGTGATTTCAGAGAGTGGCTGTTTTCAGAAGATGGCAACGGTTAGTTAGTTGCTTTCTTGTCAGAGTGAAGTAACGTCTCAGATACTAGTAGGAGAATGTCTATAATTGGAGCATCCCTAAAGTTGGCCAGTTGCTAATTAAGGTACACCTCATCATTTGCAAATGTGCTCCAATACTGGTCTGAAATGTTATCTGTATTACTTCAGAGAAGAGGACAGAAATTAAAAGTCCTTGGCTATAAAATGAATAGAATTAATCAGGAGGCAGCTTAAAAATGGAGTGACAGCTTGGAAAGAGTCATAGGATGTCATACATTTTGTACAAATGCAAAAGGTCAGAAAGAAAAAAAAACCTGAAGGTAATAGCAAAATGCAAAAACAAACCTCCTAATGGAAGCCAAACCAAACCCCAAACTGAAGCTTGGCAAGGTGACTGAATGTGAGATGGAGACTAGAATACGGTGGTCCGATTTCTTTCATTATTATTTACACAATTAAGGAGAGACAGTCAAGCAATAAAGTTTAAGTATTTTTAAAAGTTGAGACCAACCAGCATCTAGACTGTGTGCAATATGGTACCATAGTGCTTGTTAATCATTGTCCTGTAACAAATAAGTGAACTTGGATAAAGAACTATATTCCATGAACAACCAGGTCTTCACAAAAGGTTTTCCCTTTCTCCCTGTGCTGTGGGCATATAGGAAATGGCTTGGGACTGAGCACTGCACTGCCTGCTCTTCTGCCAGTAGATTCTGCGTGCTCCAGTCAGGCTCACTCAGGCCATTTCTCCTGTTTTCTCTGATGGCACAGATATTCTGTCTGACAACACATACTGCTGCCATATTTAGTTTTTAAGATGCAACTATTCAAAAATTGTTTCCAGATCATTAATCAGCAATATTAGTCATGCATCTAGATTTTCTCTCTGTATTTCTACAAGGCTGGCCTAGATTGTTCAAAGAGAAGGCAGACATTCTCATGCCTTTTCACTTGCAGGAACTCAGCTTTTAAAAGCACTGATTTTTAGAACAAGAAGAAAAAATGCTCTCTCAGTACTCATTTTTCATCTGACAAACATATGTGTACAAAACCCAAACTCTATCAAATCACTTCTGGAAGCAGTTTTCAAAGTTTCTGTCCAAGATCCTATTACATAAATGTCTAAGAGAAGTGGTTACATTATTCAAGGCAACAGCTACTCCATCTCAGGTATGTAAACTCAACATTACAGTAATGGCCATACTGATAATGGATGGCACACAATTTGAAACACAGAAAGGCTGTGTGCAGTGAACCTGGCTCTCAGTGGAAGCTGGAGATAGCTGGCTTCATGAAAAAAGAGTAAAGACCACCATGCATTCACACAAATTTTGTGTCCAATTCAAATGGAACTATACTTACCCTATGCCCTTAATAATTGTAGATGTTCAGCTAGAGTATATTTTCAAAAATGAAATTGTACAGAACAAGTACATAATTTTGGGAAACTTTCCTTTTTTTATTTTTAAGCTTCAGAAAATCTTATAAATGTAATTTATATGAAGCATCCTTGTAGTCATCTGTGATTTTTCTGCTTATCAGTAATCAAATATGTTTCTAAAATATAGGAAATATGAGATGAAACTTAAGCTATGGACTACAAGCCTGTTATTCTGCTTATCTCTTGGTTCCAAGTACTTCATTCAATCTTCAAAAACAGATTTATGATATAAGGAACCAATGAAAGTAATTTTTCATAAAATCTAGCGAATATGCCAAGCTTTTAAAAATAACTCACCCTACAACATAGAAAAAAAAATTCTTTGCCACTCCTCTCAAATTTTGCATCTTCGGAATAACAGACTCTTCAATATGAGATCACTTCATGAATTCTTTTTGAAAGTAATAAATACTTTATTATAATTTCTAGTTACGAAAGTGTTATTTTATTCCAGCTTTTGTAAGGCTGAGAATCATCTGACAGAACAAAAAACCAAACAGATTCACTGTGTTTGTTTGTTTGTTTGGGATAGAAATACCACATTAAAAAAAAAACCACTACCTTGTTTTGCCACAAAGTTTTGATTTTTAAAGTCACGAGTGTGGAAATCCTCTAATTATATGAAAATGTTGGTCTTCTTACTCATAGTCACCTTAAAAAATGAAAATTTTCCTGGGAAGTACGAAGAGTGAAAACCAAATTCTAAAATCTCAAAAATGTTTTCCTACCCAGAGGATTCAAAAAAACCAAACCACCCAACCCCAAAGCCACTAGCTGCTGATCTGACACTAACATGCAGAACCTGCTGGTCTCACAGTTGATATTTCAGGGAGATGTGGCATAGGGGGAGCTTTTGACTGCACTTCCTGTAACAGGAATTAAAAAAACAGTGTCCAACAGCCAGTGTTAAACAAGACTAATCAGAACTGCTTTTTCCAGTTATCCCCCATGTAAAGGAAAGAAAACATATGTTTTCTGCAATCACTATTGTCGATAACTTTCAAGATTAAGAACATAACTGTTGTCATTTAAAGTAATTTTCCTTGGTTCTGTACTAATGGAACACAAAATGCCTGGCATTAATTAACTGCACTTTTCAACTATCACTACAGGTCCCTGCATAGAGTAAAAGCTACAACTGTAAGCTCAAAAACACTATTGACTATTCCACTGCATCGTTTTGGTTCAGAAAGTTACTCCATATCAAAAGAACTGGCATTCTTCGGAAAGTAAATCACTTGTCATATGTATCAGAAATTCACATACAACACATACATGGCCTATTTGGGAACACTAACACAGCCTAGCTGCTGTGGTCGCAGGTGTCAGGGATGTTGTGGACAGTCAAAGCTCCTCCTAGAGATGAGGAGGTTGCAAACAGCTCTTTATACTGTGAACTCCTTTCTTTGCTTACTTTCTGTATCTCAAGCTACAAAAAACGTCCTGCATATGCTTTGAATCAAAGGTCCTACTGATAAACTGGTTTCCCAGCAGGTACTTGAGGGTTGCAATTATTAACTTAGTGAATTTAGTAGAACACAAATAATTAACACAAACCAAACACAAGACAGAAATACCTGATGACCCACTGTTTCATTGTCATTCACTTTTAAGTACTGCTGGTGGTCTTAAATTTACCTTTTATAATCAGAAATTCTGAGTGTGCAGTTCAGAACCAAACAGAATAATGAATTAAACAAAAGCTTTGCATGATTGAAGCAGAAATCTGGATAAATCAATCTTCCAAACTTTGCAGTGTTCAGATAGAAATATTGCATTCTAACCTGTAGCTTTAAGGTAAGATTGCTATAGTCTTACCTTTTATCCTCCCTACCCCTAAAATAACACTGAAGTTCTTTACCACATAGATTTGATTAAATTACAGCTACTCTGCACTGAACAGTCATACTCAGTCAACGCTGACAGATTTTCCCATACCACAGATTACACATAGAATACCAGATTTCATCACTTAATAAAACTCTTAGTTAATATCCCAAGGAGCATTTGAAGGACATCATGGGCTAATGCATATTTGTACTTCACAGTGTCTCAAGATTCTAAGCTTAACATCTGTTTCCTGGTTTGTTTTTTTTAATAAATATATATACTTTTTTTTTTCTAAAGTGCTTTGCATATACTAGGTATAATTACATATTTCAGTTAGAAAAAAGATATTGAATTTTATTTCCATCTGGAAACAATAAATGAACATTTTGAAACTATATCGCTGTGAAAGAAACTTTCTGTCTTTCATCACGACTGAAACGGCTGATTGCCTTTTCTCACTATTCCTTGGAATCTGATAATGCGTCTATGAATGAAGGGATGCACTACACAAAAATGACATTTTGTGTAGGAACTAAAAGGTCAAAGAATAGCATAATTTGTTTTAACGTGACTTTATGAAAATAGGAGTCATCTACATTTGGAAAATAACAATGTATGTGAAACACCCTTTAGGATATTGATCACATAGGAAATATTTTTTTTCCAGTTCTTAGCAGCTGGAGTACATTAGAACACAAGGCACATTACCAGAAAGATTTCTATCTAGTCAGTATATTTTGTCCTAGCAATTACAACACACAAATTTAACCACCTAACCAGAAAATCACACCTCCTGTTTGCAATGACACCATGGGCAACCATAGAAAATTGCAGAGACAATAAGCATCAATATCTGTGCATCTTTATGTTAGTAGCAGCAAGCTGTTCAGACAGCAATTCTTTCCCCTTACCTAAAGCAGGCAAAAATCCAAGTATTTGAATTCTGTCTTGTGTTTGAGTCATGATAATGTGAATAACTTGCTTTCTAGCAAAAGGATTTTGTCCTCTGCCAGCAGTGAAGCCCAAAGAAACACTCGTCCATATGGAAACATGTCAAAATGGCACTCCCTCAAAACTTCATCCCTTTGTGGCAGATGTTAGTTTGGGATATGTCACGAGGGGTGTCTGCTGACTGTTGTCTTTCAGAAGCCGAGTGGTGCCACCACCAGCACAGTCTGGATGAAAATCAAGTGGCTGTGGCCCATTTTATAAATTCCTCTGCTGCACTGCAGCTCAGGAACAGATGTGATCTTGTGATGCAGGCACGGGAATGATGACACAGTCTGGAAAGCCCGTAAGAGTTTTGTTAAAACTAATGAACAGGGAACTCTCCCCCTGGACTCCCACTCCCCATGAGTAATGGGGCTGTAAAAACCTAAGAACGTGTGGGTTGTATAACCACAAACCTCCCTGAGGACACTGATTGGAAGGCAATGCCTCTCCCTCACCTGTGTATGAACTGGGGGAGATGTACTGAAGCCACACGATGGGCAAGCTTAGTGGTAACTCCTACCCCATGTAATGTGACATGACATGCTCAGGTCTTCATCCTGTCATTAGGAAAAAGGCAGGTCACACTGGAGCAGTTAGAAGCCCAGGCAATTCTAGCCAATGTAATTTGAACCTTAAAATCAAATCTTTGGGTTGCCAGATGGAGGGCAAAAATCTGTTTTGTCATATGGGAAAAATGCCTTCTACATTAGCAAACAGAAAACTGGTATTAGCTCAGGCTACCCTTCGAAGTGGATATAAACCAGACTGCAAGCTGTGATTTGCTGATAGGAAAACTAGCCCTGAGAGCCATATGCTCAGCCCTAGCTGTTCCCAGCTGTTCTCCTAGGTGTGGGATCTCTCTACTGCTTTCAGCCTCAGAAAACAGACAAACCATGGCTACCTAAGCAACTTTTTCTCCCCCACAGCCACATATTAAGCCTAATCTCTTGAAAAAGCAAACCATGCCATACCAAAACCACCTAACATGCTGTCAAAAACTTGCCACATCTTCCTTTATTAAATAAGAGGGCAAGCTAACTCGAGTTCCTGCACAAGAAGTGATATTCAAATAATATCACAACACAATAACTGTATTTCACAGTCCAAAGCTTCAGGTGAGGTTTGTCACATCTCTTCACATGAGTCAGTGCACAAAGGAAACACACAGCCCCAAATACACTAGGTACCTGATTTGTAAATACAAAAATATCAAGAGCTCTCCTACTCTGTTAAGAGCTATATATGTTTATTTCCAAGATTATACATTGTATACCCAAGAATGAAAAGAAACTTCTTGCACAGTACCATTTATTCACATTTTCTGACAAAACCAGTAACCCCCAGTACAGATATCTTAAACCTTGGTTCCTGAAATTCTTCAGAATAAGCAAGCTGGCATCCCCATCACAATCTGCTTCCAATATTAAAGTAGGACTGACTTTACATTGGGTGAAATGTTAAGCATCAGCATTTACATTGGGTAGATTGCTTATGACTCAGCCTGTGGTGAGCCATGAGCCCAAGGACATCTGAGTCTCTGTGGCACCAAAATACGGCTGATTCAGTGAAACCTTCAGCATTAATACCACACTAATTTCGGTGCACCATGCAGTAAAATGGTTCAGTGCTTTCAAAGATGAGAACTGTTATTGTTGCTGCTGCTGCAATCATTACAATCCTAAAGAGACTTTGTGGAGCTTGAGAGTGCTGTTTGTCCAGTTCCAAAAATTGATTCACTTTAAGATAAAGTGTACATTTCATTAATAGCTAGAGTGATAGTTTAATGACTTAAAACTAGCCAACCAAAGAGTTAATACTAATTCCTTGTGAAATTATTAATTCTGACATGCAAGAAAACACATATTTTTTTCATTTTCTCTATGATCTTCCCTAATTTCTCATCATTAAACACTCCTCAAATGAAATAATTTTTTCCAGAAGTAAATTAATACTCCTTTTTGTTGTATGTATTAGAAACACATATTGGGAAGGTCCCTAAAAAGGTGATTTATTGCAACAGCACACTGCTACTTTAAATAACTCCCTGTCTCAATCACACTTTATGCGAATAAAACCTTGAAAATTAATTAAAGCATAGAGAGGCACACACAATAGGCAAGTAGGATTGTCACACTACCTTTTTGTCTTCAGGAAGCTGAATGAGTGAAATGAATTGCTAGTTTCATCCATACTATGAATTTGTTCTCCAGCTCAAAAATGAGAATCCCATAGGATAGAAAAGAATTGATGGTTTCTGCTCAGAAGGAAGTCATAGAATGAATTGCACACCCCTCCAGAGTTCATCTGTACCGAGACAGAGCAGTGCCAGGAAGCCTCCCTATTGTTTCCCTTCATTTCAAACAAGCAAGTACAATATCTAAAATAGCAACTGCTTTAGCAGGTTCCAGTGGAAGGAAAATAGTGGAAGGTTTTAATCAAAACTTAAACCTTTAGGCAAATACTATCACATTCTTTTGTGAGCTGACCTAAATTTCATAGTAAAACAGAATAAAAATATTCCAAACCATAATGATGAGATTGTATCACAGAATTTACATTCCTCAATAGCCCTTGCACATTTAACAGAGCTAAACCAATTGAATTCAAAGAATGAGAAGAGATTTTACATCTTTTCCTCAATTGACAGTGGTACAACATCCCAAAGCCAATATTATTGTGTGGTTTTTTTAAAGTTTCTAGAACACAATGTATTTTCTTTTTCTCATTTTTAAGGAAAATCTTCACCTCAAGAAAATCAACCTTTTTTAAAACAAATGCCAAAGTCTAACGAAGCAAGCAGTCTTACTGAAGATTATGTAGATGATGCTGCAAAGCACAGGGAATGTGACAGCTCATCTATCAAAGAAAACAAAAGAGTTTATGCATCTAAACTAAATAGAAGCTTTTGAAACAGCATGGAGAGTAGTTGGTAGAACTTTACTTATTATAATATAAATAACTAGGAAAGTGAGATGTTATTTGTTTAACAATGAAGGTAGAAATATTAAAAGAAGATGGCACAGTTTGTTATGCAAGCTCTATGTTTGACAAAAGCTTCTACCTCAAAGCCTCGAAGCGCATGGCAACTTATAAAAATCCTACTTTTATTTAGCACAAATGCAGTATCCCATATATGCATTACCCATTCTGTGAACATACTGTTCAATTAATGGTGATTTTTATTTTCTGCTAGTAATTCACCAGAAGTAAGCTCTAGCTCCAAAGGACTGCTGGGATGAGACAGTATTATAAGTAATTGACAGACACCCTGACACTCAGCACAAGATTGAGTGTGGATCTGTCTGCATTTAAATGCTCTTCGTTCCTGGGCAATCTAACAAGCAGGAGAAACATTCATATGAGCAAATCATAATTAAGGTACAGTTAATATGCACAGATTTAACTGGTCAAGCAGTGTCCTACTTACTGTTAACTCTTTTTTGCAATACCAATTTTTATTCACAGATTATTAAATATAGAAGAGCACTAGATGCATGCATAAAAATATTCTGTCTTGATGGAAAACTGAATTTTGCATAATATGTATCTCAAAGGATTTTTTCTACTAGTGTCATAAAGAACACAAGCTTCATTCCCAACAACACAAATATTCCCTTCCATGTTGTCTGGAAGGAAATCTTTACTGTTCAAAGTTCCCAATTTGTTAAGATTTTTGAGAGAACTCAAGATTCACAAATACAACATAAAACCTTCAGGAAGAGTAAAATGGGTTCTTATTTTGACATTTATTAAGCCAAATCATATCCTACCAGCTGGAAACGAACATGTCACCAAGCATTTACAGACGTTAGGATCTGCTGTGTCTGAGATGTTAAAATTCTAGATTAGAGAAAATGGTGTGACAAAATGCGTCCCAAATCACAGCAGAGATTCATCCATTTCCTAACCCCATAATATCAAAAAATACATTGACTCTGGGGTAAGCTCATGTTCCCATGACACCATGTCTTAAGGAGTAATTTCAAGGAAATATGCTATATTTGAAAACCCCAAAGACAAAGAACACTGAGAGGAAGAACAGGAGAGACAGACTATTTTAGTACTAAAAAATAAAAAGCAGGAATACACAGAGTAAGCAAAGATGTGCATACAGCTTCCATAAGCCAAATAAACATTTAACATATTACCAAAGGAAATAGTAAACATCTCTTCACACTCTGCCTTTTTTTTTTTTTTTTCCCAGAAGGACAGAAGCAATCGCCCTGTCCTCCTCCCTTTAGTATCTGAGGTTCCTTGCAATTATACTGCTAGCAAAACAGACACAGTTTGCATAGAGACAACTTGGTAATTACAGCAAGAAAAAGTTGCATGGTCCACCGAGTACAAAACACTCCAAAACTCACAGCAGTAAGAAGTCAGGAGCTTAACTATTCATTTATTTAAATGTATGCTGCGGTTTTCATTTTTTCTGGTCAAATCAACAGATTTTAATTGGCACTTTCAAAAGCAGCAGTCTATGAAAATGACAAAAAATAATACTAGAAACAAAGCAAATACATGCCCTAAAGTCCTTTTAATTCTTGAAATTATTCTGCCCTTTTATTTGCCATTGAGGAATGTGTGCATATTATTCCCTTTTTAAACGCATTTCAAATCAGCTTACACTCTGGGTTATTCAAAACTTGAGCTATATACAATGCTCAAAAACGCTTGGTGCACTCAGAGGAAAAAAAAAAGGACAACAGAGAAAAAAGAAAAGTGAATTAGTAATTTTACTGTAATACTGTATTAATTTCCTATGTGCTGTGTCAGGGCATGTTTGAGGGAGCCATCTGTAGGGTATCAGCTTCAATGAGGTTAAGGAACATAAACACTGAGCTGACATGAAAAATCAAAGCAAAAGAGCAAAGAAATACTACTGCGACTCGTGGTATACTTGGCACACCTTCTGCATTTAAAGACTCTGCTGCCATGCAGACTCCATCTCAATGGCTGGTGTATCACTCAAATGTCCTGAATTAATAACGGAGACACAGCCCACAGATGGCATATAGTATGGTTTGAGACAGACTCATTTTGACAGGTGACAAAGACGACTACTCATCTAGTCATGTGAAATTAAGCACTTACGGGAATGGCAGGTGTGAACTGCCTCCTTTATACAGATTTGGAAGCATCCCATCACTCACAGAAAAGTGCCGTACTAAAATCCCAGACAACTCTGGGATTAAGTTAAATCCACAAAGGAGGCAAGTTAAGGCTGAGATGTGAGTCCCTGCCCTTCTACAGTCTGGGTGATCTAGAGTCCCTTGTGATTTGGACAGAGCCCCGGATATTTACAAAGAAAATTAAGTTTGAACCTAAGGAAAAGTGAACTATAGGCAAGGCAAAATTAGTATCTAACACTATGCCTTGAACATTAATTAATTTCAAGCTACTATACATTTCACCTTATTTTTTACTTTTCAGACTAATCCCCATTCATTGTTTATCTACTACCATGGTTTTAATGGATTTTTCCCAACCCTCCCTCTCCATCAGTCACTGGAAGTGGATGTTAAACACTGTCTCACCAGAGCACTAGTGAGTAGCTTCATAATATGACTGGGGAAAAAATGCCTGGAGGTTACCTCTAAAGCAGGGTGTATTCCTTATGTACTTTTGCTACATGTTGATACTATGGGGGTGATAAAATATTTGACATCTGTCAGTGTGTGTAATTAAAGCAGTAGGTCTGTGCAAAGACATATGGGCAGGAACACACAGGGTAATCACACACGTGTATTCCTTGCAGGTTTTTCTAGGACTATTTAATGGATTCTAACACTAACCTTCTCCTTCATGTTATATAAAACAAAAGTAAATTCTGAGGCAAATTATTTTTCCCTGGCCATAGTTTATGTCTATTAAATTTTTCTTCCATGTAGATAAAATCCCAAGTTTTCCTCAATGTCATATTGCATCAACATACTAAGATAGCACTGACACAGGGAGAGGGCATATCTCAAAATCTCAGTTTGAGACCAGCCTTGAAATAAGCAAGCTATATGCTTCATGATGTACACATTCAAACAGGTTGCTAAGACTGTGAGAGCACTTTGGAAAATGCAATACTACCTCCATTGCTTGCCAGATTTTCTCTGAGAGGAAAACTGAGGATGTCTCCTGCAGGTAAACCACAAACTCCAACTTCTTTCTCAGTCTCAGTACCACGGTCAAGAGGAACAATGTTAGAGTCTTTGGTCCTTCGTTTCCTCTAAACATTCCAAATAATCCTCTCTGTCATTACCAACAAACCTCATGCTGGAGAAGTTCTGCCAGGATTTGCTGTGTTCACTTTAATGTGCCCAGTGAAAGCAGCAGTGAAATTTTCAAGTGCAGTTCCCCATGCTCCCTTCACAGCCATTGGTTTGTTCAGTCTGGGGTGAACTTCGTAGTGGGCAAACTAAATTCACTTCCAAGGAAATCAGAGCAGTAGCCATACTCCAGGTTTACAGTAAATGTACTCCAAGCCCTTGGTGGGAACACAGGGTTTCAAACTAATGGTATGTCTTTGAAACGGCTTTGGATCATGGGTAGTGGAGAAGTTTGATTAAGAGAATTAAATTTATTTTGAAGCAAAGACTCCAAAACGCAGATAAATTTAGATATAGTGGCTTCACTACCAAATTCTGTGATTTCCTCATCTGCTCTTAATACTTCATAATATGCACTAATGTAAGCACAGACATCATCTGTGGCTAAAGAAAACAGCAGATAAAAAAATCTAGTATTATAAATTATACCCTGAATAATTGTGATAAATGCTCTTTTTGTAATGACTTAGGTCAATATCCAGCATGTCAAAAAGTGTTAAATATTTTGCATGACTATAAAGCATTGCATGGTTCCAAACCTATCTCTCTTTTTAGACAAGAAGGCCCAAGTGAATGCAGAATTTATAATTTGAAAACACGTGGTTGCTTCTCATCCCAAGACTATTGATGCTACACAAGGCACTACTACCACCATATTTACTGAATAAAAAACTAAGTACTACATTGTCAGAACACACAGCACAAGCATAGTAAGGATTTTCATGAGATTAACAGTATCCTCTGAAACAACAAGCATCTTCAAGTACAAAACAGCATTTATCTGACAGCAGTACCTGAAGGCACTGGTTATGCTATTTTAGATCATATGAAAACTTAAATTGATTCCCTACCTTAAACAAACTTGAGTTTGAATGGCTACTGGCCCAAATCTACTAAGCCTCCCAGCATGAGAGCCTTAAAGCCCATTACAAGCACTCACAGCTTTCCTTTGCCCCCTCCTCTGCTCTAATTCCACCACTCCTGACCCAAGGGAAGTTGTCTTCCTCCTCCTCCTCTCCTTCATCAGTGGAACAGCAGAGCTGTTGGCTACCACTTCTTTGTGGAGACTAAGAAACTGATTCTTACTGAGGCAGATGGAACACTCTCACCTGCAGGTAAGCGCCAATAAATACAGAAAAAAAGTAAATGAATCAAAATCATTGCTTTTAGGCTGAGTCTCTAGGGAAGCCCTGTCCAGATCTTAAAATTAATTTCTGCATTTAGATGACTACTGTTGCTCTATGCCACATATCATTTCTAACTAAATCTAAAATGCCGAGCAGTTGCATGGGTATAGTTGTGTGCAACTGCCAAAAACGTCTGATTTTTAAAAAAGGTACATGATTGACTTTGTCCTTTTCATTGCATACAAAAAGTGACACAAGATTAGTACATTTTCCCAGATAATTTTTTTTCACAGAAAGCCAAACAACATCCTAATTAGACAGATGACTTCTAACGAAATAAATTAATAAAGTGCAGCACCTTTTAAAACAATTAATGAAAGATGTTTGCAACGAATAACACATTTTCATACCTTTCTTGGGAGATAACAGATCTACATCTGGATTTTATCCTAATCAACTGACATGAAGGTTAATCAGCTTCTCATTTAATTTTGTTTTTTTAAACAAATTACAGTTTTACCCTTTCCTCAACTGGAAAGTTAAAAGCACGTTGCCCATAAAAAGTCTATTCTGTTTGGTGAAAATGTATACAGGAGACTGCTCACATTCCCCAGTGATCCTTCAGAGAGAACTCTGGTAAGCTTGGAAGAGGAGATCAGATAAAAATACAGAAGGTAAAAAAAATTTTTACAAATTTAGTTTGACAAATCAGCAACATTACATCACCAAATTTCAAGATCAGAAATTCTTGGTCACATGTGAAACACAGAAATGTGATTAAATAATCCTTAGAAAAATCATATAAACTGGAAGTGGTATGGAGCGCTGAAGAGGACGAGCAAGAGGAGATGTTGTTACCACGCAAAAAGGCTGGTGCACGCAAACACATGTTCTGCACAGCAACATTCAAGACACACATTTTCAATAGGTTTCCATGAATTCCTCTCACTTTGCCATGACACCTAAACATCCACTTTCAAAGAGATAAGAGTACTTTTCCTAAATATAAGTCAGGTAAAAAAATAAGTGCTACCTACAGCACCTTCTGGAAAATTTAGAAACAGGAAGACTAGATATAAATTTACAGATTTGTGACATGTTCAAACTTACTATGATGGCTACTTATTGAAGGAAAGCAACATTCTTTCCACTTTACCTCAGCAGAGCAGTCTATTATTTACAGCAACTGGTTTTTCTTTTTTTTTTAAAGCTTTGAAAGTACTCATACAATGGCCAGCAGTGACAAAAGCAGCAGTCTATGCCAAAACACTTTTAATAATGGGAATTAAAAATAAAAACAAAGACACTAACTGTGAAAATTGCTAAAAGCTTGATTGGCTTTTGTACGAGATGCTGAAAAACGTTAACATTAAAAAAAAAAAAAGAGAATAAAAGCTTATGGCATATATGAGAGTCCAAGATACAAAGCAAAGCTCTCAAAAACACAACCACACCACTTCCTAAAGGTTCCTATTCAGTGTGCTAAGACTCTCTCTCATGGAAGAGTATGCTAAACCAAAGAATAAAATAACAACCCAGGAAGTTTCTTGCAACTTTCTGCCGTTAATGTTCTTTAGCTGGTGAAGTGAAAAATCTGCTTATTCCTACCAAGATGAGATTCCTCTGGCCCACATGCTTCAACAATAGGCAAAGGTACAGTTATAGCACTCTGATGAGAAAATACTGTCCTCGATCTCTTACGAAAACACAAGTGCAACTATTAATGTTATAATATCTTTGGGAAAGCAACTACTTATCTGGGCATTGCATATGCACATGGTTACAAAATTTACCTTCAACTACATCCTTCCCTCATTTTTCCTCCTCTTTAAAGTTATGTTAATTCTATGGACAGTTCCTAGGCATTTCAATAAATTCATTTGGTGACAGAATCCATCAAAACCAACCTACCTTTAAGAAGAAACTCTCACTTCCTCCTCTGCATGAATAAGACAGTCTTTCAAATTCACACTATTAGATACTTCTAATTTAATTGAACTGCTTTTTTATATTATTTTATTTGAATTTTAAATGCAGATATACACTTATGTTTCTATTTCTTATCATGGAAGCCCTAAACATTCCAAAAATAGGATAATGAATGCATCACTAAGTGAGACCAGCATACAGTGTTTCTGGAAATATTTGTCTGAGGTGTAGCAGGAAGAAAAATTCAATCCCATAGTCCATCACTTGCTAATGACATTTCCTTTAGTTCTTGGAAACACTAGATATACACACAAATGAACATCACTACAAAAAAAGTCCTACAGGTCAGAGATCTCAGTAGCATTGTAATTCCAAAATTATTTGAGTATCTTATTATCTCAGTAACTTGCTGTGTCAAGCAAATGGCTTAGTCACTGTTACTCTAATTTTGTAAATGTATTTTAAATCTATTTTTTTAAGCTACTGCTTACAATGAAAGAGACTTCACACAAGGTTCCATGCTGACTCACTCAATGAATGTCTATGTCGGCATATAAATGATTCCTTTTCTTCCTTACCTCCAGATGCTCTAAAATATAGGGAGGGTTTGTCATGCCAAGCCTCAGCATAGCTCCCTCAGGAATAACTTCAACCAGCTTCCACAGAAGCGTGGGGAGGTCTGTGCCAATGTCTCTGCCATAAGCCCCTGTGTCTTCACTGGTCAGCCATATCTCACAAACACCCTCTGTGAATAAAAGAAAGAGATAATTAACAAATCTGTTTTAGAGCTGTTTATTTTATCATACAGCTGCTCACTCTTTTAAATGCAGTATTTCACATGGCTATTATGCAGCCAGACTGGGTATTCAGTTGCAAAGGGGAGGGAAGGAGAAGGAAGGCTTATCCCATGGGTAGCAGTGGGTTATTAAGTTCATTTTATGAGCACAAGAGTGCTACAACAATGCTGTAAATTATCATTGCTGTGGAGTGATTAACATTCACAGCCAATGACTAATTCTGTGCTGCCTCTACAGCAAGTCAGACAAGTTTAGTACTCTATTTTATTTTTTGAGCCTAATTCATTAAACACCACAAGCAACATCACCCAAGCGGAGTTTGCACTAATGGTTATTACAGTAGTTAGCTTATTAAATGGTAAGCTTCCAGTGAGCAAAACCAGCTCTAAAGCACTGTGATTAACATTCCTCCTGAAGTAACTATTAAAATCTTGTATTCTTTAAATTATACAATTAGCAATGCAATATTAAGGCTGTATTGAAAAGGTTAGTGACCACTGCATGACTGAGTGATAGCACAGGAAAACCTGTTTCCTGGCAGTTAATGCTTCATTTTCCATCAATCAGAGACTTAGCAAGTTGTGCATTTGATTTGTATCATAAATAGCAACCTTGAACACTGATATTTGGTAATAATATCTTCCTACTCAAAGAGGGGAATGATTGTACCGCACTTTAATAATACTTGAAAGCACTGAGGTTTCACGCAGCCACTTCTGCCAGGCTGCCCAACTTTCATCCTTTTTGCAATCCAATCCCTCTCCCCTTCCTTACCACCCCAAAGCAAGAAATAAGCCATTGAAAACAGGGTGTCCGTGAGGAAAACACCTGTGATTCCTAGCAAGATAAGATACCATTAACACAGTGAAGAGTTAAACTTCTAAAACCAATCATGAACTGGTAAAAGAAATACCCAAACACTAGAAGGTGCATAATTTATCAAAGCACACTTTGGACTAGAAGAGAATGTATCATACAATGTAAATGTTTATGTTACAGATATATACCCAAGTGAGGAAAACATAAGCATGTACACAGACTTTAATCACATAAAAAGCAATAAACCTAGAAAACCAAATGTCTTACAAAATGTAAATTCAAGACTGCTACTCTTAAATTCACACTATAACAATAAAGGCAGAGAGCAAGCTGTGTTGAGCATCAAAGTTAATCTTGTTTGTACAGAAATGTTTTCAAGGTAATTTATTACTTAGAATGAAGAATGCTTAAAAATTAAAGGTTAACCAGAAAACTCATCACTTCTTAAGTTTTGCTTCAAGAATAGGTTAGTGAGGGAGATGCATAATTTGGATCTTGAGAGATATCTGGTGTAAAGCATTCCCGAAGTACTAAGTGCTCTTTGGTTGACCATTTGCAGTCACAAGTTTGTAGCCACACTCAAACTGAGCTCCCTATGCAGAATCTGCCAGCAGTACACAATCACACAGTGCATTTCAGTGCACTTGCTAATGTTTTTGGAATTCATCTCACCACACGCAGTACCCACCACGAAACATACTCTAGGGTTTGCTGCCTGCCCTACATTTTCCTGAAATGCGTGAAAAAAAGAAGTGAATTTTAAATGTTAAAAAATAAGAGAAATGTAAAGAATCTTAATGATTGATGTGGTTCTGTTTTGTTTGGTTTGGGTTTCTTTGTATGAGTCTCCAATGGCCATAAGAACACTACAAGACTTATTGATTTGCAGAGTTTCTACTGTAACAGAGTAATTCTCAGTTGCAAACTTTCAATCTGAAGTGTTGCATGGGGTTTGGGTTGGATTTCCTTTTTCTTTTTTTTTTTCATGAAAATGGCTAATGGAATACAGCCTCACCGTTACCAGATGAACACAGAGGGAAAAAAATAAATCACTGGCTAGGAATGGAAATAACATTATGGTGGAAAACAACAGTGAGCTTTTAAAGCTGCATAGGTGGGGACCATTAGCCCCCTGGTGGGCTGAAACTTCAAATTAAATCACAAGAAGAGGAAGCAGCTGTAATAGTAAATCAGCAACAACAGGAATAACTGTCTCATCTGCTCTCCGATCAGGGTGTTGAACAACAAGCAATGGGAATAATTCATGCTGAGAGATCCAAGGATGTAGTCTTATTATAAGGGGAGGGGGCAGGGAGGGGGAAGAACACCTGTATTTTAGGAAAAAGTTCACGTCCCAATTTCAGGTTGACAAAATGGATCTTCAAATATTGAAAGCCACCGTGAATGATAAATATTTACAAGTAGTATAAATAGGATAAATCAACTTTGTATATAGCTGTATGACAGAGGTTTTGTGTCAACTGATTTTAGGCCATTTTTTCTGGTCCTTTGCATTCTCGGTTTAGGAGCCTAAACTTACACCAGGTACAATGAGAAAACAATAGACCTCTCACACAGTATTAATGAAGTCAGTCAACATTTCCTATTTTCACTCCACCCAGTTCCCCTCCAAACTCCAGCCCTACCCAGGAACCTACTTAAATCCACTGTCTAATCATGTACAGAATTTTTTTCCTTTCTTTTGCAGTGAACCTCACTTGATCATTCACCACTCTGTTACTGGGCAATTTTAGTGCTAATAAAGGCAAGCTGATTTTTTAAACAAGAAAATTGATCCAAACGGCAGACTTCAGATGTGCAAACTCAGAGCATTTGTTACAATATTAAGGCCAATTATCATTATATCCAAGTAATTACAAGACTGCCTTTGGTCACAGCTCGTGGTTCATTTCTCTGCCATCACTATCCAGGACAAAAGAGAAACCTTAACAGCTGGCCTCTGATCTCTGCTCTGCTGTAACTGGAGATTACTGAAAATGAAAAATGTTGGAAAAAGAATAGGTTCCAAGCAAATGAAGAACATTCTGAGCCTATTCCTTCTCACATGTCTCAATATAAAGAATACTCATTGCAGATTATCTGTCACGGGTTTTAACTTCATTTTTGTGGGGTAAACAATCCTTGTCATAAAGAAGATAAGAAATCCTACAGCTATCACTTCTACCAAATTTGTGCATTTCTGGTTTAGAGACCACTTGAAATTATTAATTTCTTTAATAAAAAAAAACTTCTAGTGTTTTTATTTTGTTTTATCTTCACGTCACTATTGTAAACACTGTTTTTGGCAGTACCAAGCATCCTTTAAACTAAAGGGAAGTCTACTCCACTAGAAAAATGAATTTACTTCAATCTACAAAAAAATGTGAAGATGTTAAAATATTGGACACCAATCCCAGTGAAATTATCGTATTTGGTAAGTGACTTTGTACAAATGAAATTCAGTCCTCAAATCCCCCTGTTTTTATTCTCTCCTCCCCTTCTTGTTCTCCTCTTTCCTGGCAGATTTTTTAATGTGAACAGGAGTGCCTTTTCCAACAGCACAACTCTGTGCAGGCTGCCTCAGTGGGAGGCCCCTGACTCTGACCTTCTCAGTAGCCCACATATGCTTATCAATAACTGCCTGACCTCCTTGTGATTCCTTCTCCAACAGTGAATTCTTATTGCAGCCTGCAGTGCTGTACAGACCACAGAAATACCTCTCCCAATGCACCACAGAAATCTAAAAGACCATCTGCCAAGGGGAGGCCTTACTTAAATGTTTGTCTCTTGCAGACCTGAGGACAGTCAATCTGACCATTCCTGATCACAACTTTAGAATTATTTAAAAACAAAAAAATCATGGCCAAAGATAAAGTCATAGAAAACACCAAATTCATTGTTCAGAATAAGCTTAGCCTACTTTATTTTCTCTTCAATTATTTTAGTTTCTCCTTATCTAGTCAGCATGGCACCATTTACGTACTTGATGCAGTGTATGTGCTAGATTACTTTGCTGAATCAGTGCCTTAACTGGGAAATTCTGAAGACGTATGTGCATATAGCAACATAGCACTGTACCAATCTGGGTATAATGCAAGTTTAAGCAGAAACTGAGATTTGGAGGAATTGGTTTCCTCCTATAATGCTGAAGTACTCTGCAAGCATTGATTCACCATCATCCAAGCGTCTTCTTAAGACAGTCAGTTCAACCACATGGATCAGCACTGAAGCATTCCATTGCAGGGACTTCCTGAAAGAGAAAATCAAACTGGGAACAATTCACTGATCCTAAGGGGGGTCTGGAAGGATTTATTTCCAGTTCACCAAGAAACCCTTATCGTTATTTCATCTGTATACGTACAGGGCTTCTGGAGGATAGAAAGAATGGAGCTGGACAGAATCTTGTACAAATCCTAGTTATTCAGATAGTAACTCACACCAAACTGTCACAATTAGCGACTGCAGGATATCTGACAAGCAGATGATGAAAGAAGTAGACCGAGGTAAAAAAGACAGGTCTAGGTTCAGGGCTGGTGAAAGAGGCAAGCTGTCAGGCTATGACCTACAGGATCAATTTTTTTTCTGTATTTTGTAAAGCACAGGTAGCTTATGGTTCAGCACTAAATCGTACAGACAAATGCAGTGCTGCAGTTCTGCTCACGACACACCGTGTACAAACCGTCTCAACAGCCTGAATTGCTAGAAGATCTTTATTAATACTCAAAAGCATTTCCTCTTTTTAAAAGGTCTATAAAAGTCCCTTCTGGACAGTCTTAAGGACATGGGAGATGGTTGTCCTCTCCTGTTTTCTTAATGCTTGCCACAAACAGGAGAACAAGATCTGAACAACATCATGAATGTGGGCTGAGCTACTGAAATGCTTGGAGAACCTACTGTAGTCTCAAAACTTCTGTTTTTCCTACAGAAAGTCCAGCAAAAGGAGGACTGGGATTAATCAACCTTCCACATCACAGGAGGATGCAATGGCTGGTTGAGTGCTCAGAAAAGGCTGTTAAGCATTAGTGCACTTCAAAATGAGGACCAGGAAAATATTTCTCTACACTTTTACTATTAGACTCATAATCAAGAGTTTTAGAATATCTGTTCAACAGCATGAATTTCTCTGAAGCTCTGATTAGTATTACATGAAGACCCGCTACACACAGTGACTTCATCTAAAAGCCTGAACCAATTCCATTTTACGTGGTCACCAGGAAAGCCCAAAGGTAAAGACATTTCTGTACACACAGTGTAAATTTATTTTCTTTGGATCACCGAATAGCTTAGCTTGCAAGGGACCTCTGGAGGTCATCTAATCCAATCATCTGCTCCAATCAGGTCCAATTAGATGAGATTGCTCAGGCCCTTGTGCAGTTGTGTTCTGAATATTTCCAAGGACAGCAATACCACAGCCACTTTGGGTAATCTGTTCCAATATTTGACCACCCTAAGGGTAAAATATTTTTACTTGCACCTAATTGCAATTTTCTGTGTTCCAATTTTCCTGTTTCCTATCATCCTATCTCTGCAAGACCTGTCTGACTTCAAGACCGTCAGGCTCTGTCTTCTCTATAACATCCCATCAGGCAGTCATAAACAGCAACAGTAACTCCTCTTAGCTTTCTTTTCAAAAGCTCCACAGATCCATTTCTTGTCTGTTATGTGCTTCATCCTCCTAATCATTTCAACATCCCTCTGCTGAACTGCTGCAGCGCGTCAGCCTTGTCCTGAGGCACCCAAAAATGGACAGAGCACTCTCTCTGTTATGTCTCATAATTGCCAAATCCAAGGCACCAGTTGCTCCCCAGGGCCTGCGGCTGCAGACTCCAACAGCAGCTGGGGCACAGCTGGCAATTGCAGAGGGGTTCCACTGCTGACTCATGTGCACCAGCTTTCCCAGAGGAACTCCAAAGGCTGCAAAGCTGCTTCCCAGACAGTCAGCTCTCCACATCCATAGTGCAGTATGGTGTTATTTCATCCTAGATTTGGGACATTTTACCTGCCTTTGTTGAACTTCATGAAGTTACAGCCAGTCCATTTCTCCACGCAGTTGAGGTCCCTTGCAGTATTAGCTGTACCCTCCAGTCAGTCCAGTACTCCCCTAATTTGGGTATCATCTCCCAGATTCCTCATAACGCACCCTATCTCACCATTCACCTTGTTATAAGACATGAAATACTGGCTCCAGTATCAATTCCTGCAAAACACCCTTAGTAATTGCCAGCTAGACCTTTTACCATGGATTGCCATTCTGGGGACCTGACAGTCCAATAAATTCCTTTACCCACCTCAGCATCCACTAATCCAGTCTGTATCACACCACTCTAAGAACATTAAGAACTATGTTAAAGTCATAGGCAAATTTAAGATAAACAAAACCAAACGAACCACACCGAAACAAAACAGAAAACCCCATAAGAAAACAACAAATCCAACTCCACCGCAAAATAAAAAACCAAACAACATCCTACCCCCTCAAAAAACCCGAAACCACCGCAACTCCACAGCTTTCCTCTCCTCCACAAAGCCAGACATCCCATCTGAAAAGTCACTCAGGCCTGTCACATGGTTTGCTGTTGGTAATCCTATACCACGTGTTCCCAAGCACCCTCTTCTTCCTGAGCCAGGAAGTGGCTTCTAGGAGTGTTTGCCCCATACAGAGTGAGGTTCAACCATCCTGTAGTTCCCCAGTTCTCCCTTCTTGCTCTTTCTGGAGGGCAGACATTCTCCCTTCTTCCATTCATCAGGAATCATCTCTGGTTGTCATGTCCTTTGAATGATGAGAGGGAACAGCCTCATGATGACATCAGCCAGCACTCTCGGCACACTTGGATGCCTCTCACTGCAGGATTATTTCTATTACTTCTGGATGTCAGTCTGCAGTTACAAAAACTAGAGCTGTGTTTTGCAAGTGCTTAGTTCAGTACAAGCCTTTAAAGCAGTTGTGGTTTCTACTACCCACAGGATGACACATATATTAGAGTGCTTAGGAAATGAACACGGTAACTTTTATGGTCTACATATTTTTGAGAACAAATGTTTGGAAACTAATATGAAGAGACAGACTGAGTTATATTGACTGAGATCATTCCACCTATGTAGGAATAAAATGTTATTTGAAAAGTAGAATACTGAACAGCATCACTTTGGAAGATTCTGTTTGGCTGTGTTGTCTACCACACTTAGTAATGAAATTAAAGACATCTTTTCTTTCTCCTTGCCAATATACTTCAGTAAATGTTTACACTAACAAATGATTAAAGTTCTCATGTATTTATATAAAAATGTTATACATTAATATATATTCATGGTATGAAATTCCCAGACCCTATGAAGCCATAACAGGAACTTGATTTAAAGGATCATTTACTACAGATGTGACAGATACTTACAACATATTCCTGATCCTGCAAACTAATGCAAAAAAGTTTCGGCTATATTCACAAACTGCAAATAGAAAAATTAATTGCACCTTGGGCCCCCTTAACTCTTCCAGCAATTGCTTTTTCAAAAGTATGGAACATATTTTGGATTTTGGTTAGATTAAGTTATATTTTCAAAAAGTAAAACATACTCTCTCACATACTAAGTTGCAATCAGAGCTTAAATGAACTTTGATGGAAAAGGGCTGAAGAAATACCTTATCAAGCACAGTGCAAAAAAGTTCAGGAAACACCTTGGTTCTACTTCAAGAAAAAAGTGTTAATATTTTTTTTTTAATTTATGTTTTATATTTTCCCCCTCAAGATGCATTCAGGTTTTTGTATTATTTTCTGTAATTTACAAAATCTAATTATAGCTGAACCACAGCAAAAAACTAACAAGCATTAGGAACAAGAACTTTTCTTAATTACTTTTAAGTTTGAATACCAAAATACCGTGATTTTTGCACAAATTAAAAAACCTCCCCATCCCCTCCAATAACACAACATATGCACATACTTCTACTATCACCTTTTACAGCAATTTTTAGGATTACTTTGGAAATTTTACAAGAACAACTCCATACTGAAACTAAGAGTTCTGGCCCAGCTACCCATCTACTCCTTAGTAACACCAAAGTCAGTTTTAGGCAATGATCCTCTGCCATCTGCTTTATATTTAGACATGAAGCGTGATAGAAGAACCTAACAGCCACACGACTAACAGCAGCTTTCCATTTTACCTTCTGTGGTTAAGAAAGTGGAAGCTGCAAATGCATTTATTCAAAATTTTACTTTGCCAAAGTCATGCATCTGAGAAATGAAACTGATGAAACTACTTAGAACATAGGTTCACTGAATTTGCTTATTTATCCCAATCTATCGCATAAAAGTCTCAAAACCAGAACTCTCCTTTTGTAGAAAACGCTTTGCCATCAAGGCATTTACAAAGGAAGTTCACTACCTGTGACTGTTGTAGGGATTAGCACTTCTACAATTTGCATCATAGTTTATTTTGCTCACTTCACCTACTATATTGATAAGCAGAGTATTTTTATAGAAAGAGATTTTCGAAACAAGCAATAAGAAAGCTTGTAACGGTACTAAAAGTTTCATTTAAATGATTGCTTCTTCCTATGGTATTAAAAAAAAAAGTTTGAGAGTTCCCAATAAAAAGCATGCAGCAGATAGAGCCAACTAATCATTAAATACCAAAGAAAGCATAAAAGGGTTCTCTCTCCCACAAAGCAGACTCTTGTCCTTGCTTACAAAAGAGGTCATTCTACCCCCATAGGGCCCTCTGTTCCTAACAGCTCACTGCTAGAGCATAAACCAGCAGCCCTGTCTCGCTCATTTTGTAGCTGTGGTGCGTTAGCAAAGGGGAGAGGAAGGAGGGGAAGGAAAGGGAACAGGATAATAGGTCACTTGCTGCTGCAAACAGCATGATAGCTAAACTTATTATGAGTCCAGTTTCATTCTGCTAGAACAAGAGAGACTCAAAGGGGCGTGAAGACAGTCAGGCCGCTGAAGTTTGCTCAGTGCCAACACTACAGCATTATGCATCTTGCTTTCAGGGAGGATTAATGATACCATACATCATGATGATAAACTGGGGTTGTAGCCAGTTTGAAGAGAAAGGGGAGGAAAAGATTTTTTTTTAAATGGAGGGAAAAGTGCATAGTTGAATTTCATGAGTTGGTCCTATTTTTCAGGCTGAGGAAGTTGTTCTTTAAGAGAGAGGTCGGTGTTTTTTCTATTGGTCACCTGCCTGTGACCCTCCTATTTCCAGGCATGTGTGTTATGTACACAATGGCCTGTTTTGAAGGTTAGCTCTTGCATAAATGAAAGAATGAAAAGAAATTAAATCCACTTAATCATTATACTTGTCAGCTGAAAAGAGACAGAATTAAAATTTGCCATTCCATATACAGACATCCTACAAGAATTCAGTCAGTTTTCAGATAAAGTGGACATCTAGTGCCCGAGTTAACAGAGTAAAAATCTTACGTGTATTAATGATCAGGGACATAATTGCCTGATGTTAATTAGTTCTTTGCTGAACCAATAACATTATTCAAGGAGCAAGTTGAATGATAGGCAATAGTACATGCAGCAAGAAAATAAAGCATAAAGGACTGGGTGACCATAGGGAACAGATTTTTAGAAAAGAGACTTAAACACAGGCAATTTCAGAAAACACAGACAAGGCATGAGTTTTGTTCTGCATCCCTGTATGCAGCATAGAGAAATGCAGGCTCCTGAAGTGTGGAATTATTGTTCTCCAGTCTATGCCTCACAAATACACTTTGTGAAATATTGATACACTCATGTTGTCCTGGTACTACAAGTAGGCAGAGAATATTCGACCCTCCACCAGAAGGGTCAGCCCAGCACCCCACACAAATACTCTTTAGCTACTGAAAAGACAATGAGCAAAATTTCCATAAACTTAAAAACTGAAGAAACAAAATTTATTATTGCTATTCCTATTGTCAAAACACAAATGAAAAACCTGCGCCAGGCTCTGAATTCAAAATGAGGTATATGAGAAATCTTGTTTATGACTTTGGAATTCATTGGGAAAAAGAGAGTAACGTGCCACTCATTACAACATACGCTTGCTGTTTTAAACCCAAAACATGGGCTATCGTTCTGCTGTAGATGAATATCAGATGCAAAGGGTCACACACTGCACAAATTCAAGTAAATGGTCACGAGCTGTAGGCATATTACAGGATGCAGTGCTAATTAATGGAGGCTTTTTACTGAGTATCCATCTCTGTAGTGCTAATGAGTTTGGATTAATTTAAACAACATGTTTTCATAGAAACTGATTAATTCTTGGAAAGTAGCATGGCATACCAAGTTTCAATCATTAAAAATGTTTGTAGCCAAGCTAAATGACTCTCTGAATCTGAGTTTTTCATCATATAAACTTCTACAGAAAGAGAATGACTTAAAAATTCTACAACAGGAGCTTGCACACAAGCTGCCAGGGTGTGTTGGAAGTATTTGACATGGAAATTCATTCTCCACAGAGCATTCTTCTGCTCAAATTTCTTGCATTTTCAAGAGCTGAATCCTATAGTCCTACTTCATTCAATGGTTTTTGACTTTTATTTTTTAAAATAGATGAACAGCAAGAGGAGAAAGAAAACACATTTTGGGTATTTACAGATGATATTTTAAAAATTAGATGAAAATAATTTAGGTTACAGTAAAAGGTCGAAATTTCAAACATGCAATCAAAGAAAGGAGATAGCTTATGTCTTCCTTTGACTGAAAAGCTAACAAAAATGAATAAATAATCTTTGTTCTGTGATATATACCAGGATTTGTGGAGACATCTTTTAAAACGTTTCATGCTCTAATCACAAGAAAACCCCTAGTATTCAGAATAGAGTACTGTCATAAGGGACAGATATAAAAGTATTAAATGCTTTGTTTCACACTAAGTTATGAGTCATGATGTAATACTGTAAACTATGAATGGCAATACAAAATACAGAAATACTTTAATAAAGAAAGGCTCATTTTTTTGTTTTTCATCAATTCCTCAGTATATCACAGTCATTTTACATGGAAGTACTGAATCCTAGTGAAAAACTGATTTTAATTACAACTATTCTTTGTATAAAGTGTGAAAATAGCTCAAGAATCTGTCAAACTGATGCATTATAGAAGACAAGAAAGCAGGGAAAAGAGTCAGCACGTTCACGGGCAAGGTGGTCAGCTAAACATGGAATGCACTTGGGGGATTCCAATTTCATAAACCAGCAATACAGAGAGGTAAATACTATTTCTGAGGATAATAATCCCTATCTAAAGTTACCTTCTCTGGACAGCACAGATAACACCATTCATTCATTACGGCCTGTATCTACAGGTAACTCAAGCTTGCTGCACCTGACTAAAAGCTGAAACAGTTTCTTAGTGATGCATTAAGTTGCAAAACTAAGGTGGGTGTATCCTTTTCTGGGTTTTTTTTGTTTTGGTTTGGTTTTTTTTTTGTTGTTTTTGTTTTTGTTTTTTTTTTAATGAGAAAAATAATTGCCAGGAAAATATGCATTACAACTTAGAAAGTCTACAGACAGAAATAACATTGTAATCCCGATTTCTGTCAAATCTCTCTTTTAATGTTCAGTGTTACTTAAAATATTTTCTCAAATGAATAGTATTGTCTCTGCAACTCTAAATGTGTCAGTTTGACCAAAAAATGAAAATGCTTGCATTGCACTAGTAATATACCTTCCCCACCTCTAAATCATTTAGTTGTTTAATTATATCCACTGAATTCTCACAGAGTACTCAAAGCCTTTCTGATGTGTAGCCACCTTAAGCTAAATTTAAGTGTTCAGTGATAGACCACCAAAATACATCATCAACAGAATGCAATTAAAATCTGTTGGAGATGCCCACAGGGAGGTCAAAGTGAAATCATTCAAGGGTTTTGAAGGATATTAATATATTTTTCTCAAACAGGTTAATGCTCATAAAGGTCTCAATCTAAACAATAATTTACCTTTTGATGAAGTTATTATATGTCAACATAGGAACATGAATTAAATCTAAATAAAAAGAGATGAGCTTCTATCCATGAATCTTCAACAAAAGAATATTGAGAGCAAAATTACTGAATCTTTTAAAGAGTAGAATTCAAACAAGAGCCTAGCCACTCAGAAAAAGTTTATTATTCTATCTATTAGAAAACCCCACCAAATAGATGACACTAGGAAAAAAACCCTTTAAAAATATTACTGAAACAATCTAAGAATATCCATTTGTTAAGTACTTTTTCTTTAAACACTTGGTAACATGAATCTACAAGTATTACACAAGTTTACCTTTGTCTTCATTTAAAATTTTCTGAAGTGTGTTCCTTAGACTTATTACTAACACCTTTACAGTGTATATTTAGCTCTGAAAGATACAATCCACCAATGAAATGTAAAGAGAAAAATCACAAAGGTATCAAACTTCACAAATCTTAGAACAGCAGCTCAGCTGCATTAACTGTTAGAAACCCACCATTAGGGAAATTTTTATGAAAAAAATAACACACTTGTCTCAAAGATTTCTTTAATGAATTATCCCTAACACTAGGAGATCACATATCCCTTCAAATCACGTAATAGTATTTCAAATGCTAGTTCTCTGCACAGCAGTTTTAATAGGTGAGGAATCATGCTGCTGTTACTTGTTCTTTTGTTATCTTTTGTTTCCAAACATGGCTCTTCCATCAGGAGTACTTTTCATCATTTAATGGAGAGCACAGTTTTAGGAGACTCACCTAACCTGCCAGGGGCATGTGGAAGCACCAGTTTAGAGGTGACTATGAAGAGAGTGTGTATTTGATGTAGAAAGGAGTGGAGCAGGGAGGGAAGGCCAGGTTCCAAAGCCTGGCTGAGGTGCTCACACATGGCTACAGGGACACGTCCCTGAGAGAGGAACATGCAGAACATCCCTGCGATTACAGGGCAAGTGCTGCACTTTGTCTGGGATGGTGCCCTTGCCAATGGCCACTGCATATCAGAGGTTTCAAGGGGCATGGGAAAATTTCTTCGGAGAAAAATTCTTTTAGGCAGCATCAGTTCTGTCAGTTAGCATGGACATGCGTAAGAAGCTGTATTAACATTTAAATATTCAGTTTTTCAACACTTAGAGTAATATTACTGCAGCATATTGATGACTAATCCACGTAATAGTAGGACTGCAATCAAGCTCCAGAATTCCATAACTACATTATTTTCAGAGTAACATAAAGAATCATTTTCTTTCAGAACCCTGTAAGCCCTGAAAATTAATTTCAACCCAAACTTTCCAGAGGAATCACAAAACAAAAACAAATGCTATTCCAAAATGTTTCTCATTTTTTCTGAGAGAAATATGATCCGACAGATAAAGGAGCACTTTTTTGCATATGTTTGTGTTTTCTGATAATGATAGATGGGATATTTTGCAGAGCAGTTTTACTAAAAATGCAAAATGCATACCACTAAGTTGGATAAAGAAATAAAATACAGACAATACCCTACAAGGTCATCAAATATCCAACCCAAAGCATGACTAAAAAAGTTTAAATGTGTACTGTAAAATACGCTGCTCTGCTGCAGAAGAAACTTGCTGCAGGTTCATATACCATTTGTCACTTCTACATACGCCACAAGCTTTAGCAATGCTAGAAACAAGAAGAAACCTAAGGAAAGGTCTGGTTTTAGCCTGTTTCAGAAACGGGAGAAATGTCATTTCTTAAACTGCACATCTTGATTGCCAATAATTTCTTTTTAAGAACATGAACTTTAGCCTTGGGTCATGTGCTGTAATATCCAAATAATCTAATAAAGAGTTTATAGTAACTCTTAATTTGTACCATAAGACATCTTTTTTATCCCCATGCAACACTAAAAACAATTTGCCTGCAACTTACATCGTGTTATGTACCTTTACCTTTTTTCCTATGAACAGAAACAAGTGGTTAATACAGATGGATATAAAGTGGCTTTGTGAGTTTAACATGTTTTCAGAAAGATTCCTTCTAGTATTTCCTCTCTCCTGTCTCCATCCTCTAGTAAAATAATGAAAGCAATTACCTATTCAACCTCTTGGCTCAAAGAAAAATTACAAGGATGCCATAAATCCTAAGTACAGATCACAGAATGCAGTGAAAGATGTAATCATAAACCCTAAAATGCACAGAATGAAAACACTTCCCTGAAAGTTACAGAGAAGCTCTAGACACACGCGTAGTATCTCAGCACCGATACTGTTTGAGACTCAGCCATGGGAAAGAAGCCTTTTAAGACTGAGTGTGAACACATGAACACAAACACAAATTAGAGAAATGAACAAAACTGGCTGTATTCAGTAACACCAGAGAGTCTTAACTACAGATTGGCACAGAAAAATAAACTAAAACCTCTTACAAGAAAATTTTCAAAAGCAATGCATTCCTTTCCTCCAGCTGAACAAAATATCCAGTCATTTTGGGATTACTATGAAGTTTTCCATCATTTGTTTAGGTTTAGAGTTACTATTCAAACAAGAGTTTTGATGCCACTCTTATGAACTATTAGTTTAAATCAATCAGATCAGGTTTTAGAAATAAAGAAGAATGGACAACATTCAGCTTCTATTTTTTTAAAACAACTTCTCTTTTGCTTTTACTAAGAATTGAGTTAGTAGATCCCAATACTGTTAACTGAATCCCCCTACTCAAGTCTCCAATGTGGACTCAGATTCCTTAAGCTTGTATTTAAGAAATACAGCTTTAATCAAGATACCTAAGAAAACAAGCCTTCTATGATCGTGTTGTGCATGTAGCGTTCTATTCCAGCAACTTCTGAATTCATTGACCAATTTCTATGAAATTTGACAGAAAAACAGAATTCTCAACAACAGTAAGTAAATTCCCACAAGTATAATGAACAGCAGTAACCAGCTGGAGAAGCATTCCCCAAGCATGTGTCCCACTTCAAGGGAAAGCAGTCAGGACTTTGCCTCTCAGTTTATTTGGGTATAGCCATCAGCCTGGAATATTACACAAGGAAAAAGGTGGAGAAGTCTACCAGCATCACAGGGCACCAAGCTTTAAGAAAGCAGGCTGTATCACATAACAAAAAAGCTGGTCTTCAAAAACATATCACAACCATCGCATAAATAAAAGTAGAGATTCATGAGAATTTGCAACTTGTAATTACAATTACTCGTGCAAGAAATTTAGTTTACTTCTACTTAAACCTAAAGAATAGTATGTGACAATAATCAATAGTATGGGGCAATTAAATGATTTGCCGTCTTCAGGTTGTTAATATTCTTTATCACCAGGGCTCCAAGCAATTCATCAAACCATATGCTTGAATGCAAGCCACTGGAGCAATAGTTTTTCTGCATATTCTCTCTGTGTATGTTTCTATGCATGACAGAACAAATATTGAGACTATCTGACAGTCGCTATTTTATTTTGCAGGTCTGTTCCAACACATTTAACCACAATGCATATCTCCTCTCTTTCCTCCCCTTCAACCTGCCCTGTCGATGACCTTAAATGCAATTTAAATGAACCACTCTCTGCTAGTAATGAGAAATAATTCAGCCTCAATGATGTTTTGTTAAAGCTTCTCTCATAAAAGAAAGCACACATATCTTTTCAATCATTTTGAATCATATGAAGACATTTTTGGCTTTAAAAAATCATTCACTAGTGATGTCAGGGAGGCTGGACGTAAGTCAAATTTCAAAGTAAAATAATTTATTTGTTACAGGCCTTAATTATAAATTTAACATAAGGAACCATAGCCTGAGCAATTTCTGTGCTGCAGTTTCAGAATTACTTCGTTTTTCTGCTTTCCCAGATTGAGAGGAAGGATTTAATAATTCTCCCTACTGCACATTAATGCCTTTTTTTCCTCAATAAAACAGCACACGAAATACAAAAATTTAACAGCACAAATTGCACAAAAGAAATTCACTTGTAAATAAGTCCAATAAAGACATTTAATACCAAACTTTTCTTTAGTACTCTGAAATTACTAGACAGATCTACAAATGCATTCAGTCTCCCAGCTCCCATTGATATCCTTCAGCAAAGGCACTTAAACACCTCTGAGCTTATTTTTGGGATATATGAATCTTGCTAGTACATTTTGTATGCAGTCTGTAATTCTTCTTCAACTTCACATGAGAGCTTCTGCTATCTTTTTTGTTTAATCCAACCACTGAAACAGAATGATATAGTAAGACAGAAATTCTGGATAAGAAGCAAAAATTCGCAAAAAGGGACTCCACTTTAGCCCGGATAAACAATTTAACATGTAAGGATCACAATGTACAAGTGTTACTGATTTAGAGGAGGATAATTCTTATGAAAGTGTCTGCCTCATTAAAAACAGGATCATAAAACAAAAAGCTCTGTGCTGCTAGACAAACTCCATTGTGTCTTGCAGAAGTGTCAAGGCTTGGCAAACATCCAATTGCTGAAACATTGCCAGGCACATCAGATATATATTAATGCAGGATAATCTGTAAGAAAAGCATTCTTTCATAAACATTTTTTTTCTTTGTAAAACCATCAATCAACTTCCTAGCTGAGCACCATGTGGCTCAGCTTAAGAGATCCTCAGGAATGCTTCAGTGTCTATAAACCACTGACTTACTTCACAGACTTGGTGCCTTTCAGTGCCCATTGTCCTAAGTATTTGCTGAAGTTATTTGGCTGGCTGTCAGCAGCTAATTCTGATTTGTAACTTGGGAAACCAGCAGCAGGAGGTCCTCGGACCTGACTAGTGACATCCTCAGCACCAATTAGCCAAGGTGCAGACTGCCAGTAAAGAATTTTTTGCAGTTCCAATTATTTAATAGGAAGAACAGGAAGATACAGGACCACCTAAATATCTGTCAGAAAAAGAACTAACACAAGCGACTTGTTATTTAGCCCACCTTAAACTGCAAAGAGAAACAAAACGATCCATGCTTTTATTCCTAAGTTGTGTTTCCTAATAAAGATTTACTCTAAAAAAGCACAAGTGCATTCACAATTCAAGACACCAGCATTGTAAAAATAAAACAAAGCACAAAATTTCCAAAGAAACCTCACTACAGAATGTAAATTTACATGGCTTATAAGGATTGAACTCACCTATCCAGGGAATAAATACATTGAAAGAACGGCTGAAGTTATTTCTACACCTAAAGGAACTCTACTGACATTCTGTGGAGTTCATCTCAAATTATAAATATCTGCCTCTCTATTCCATAGGAAAAAGGTAGTTTACTTAAGCATCTGATCTTCAGGGCTACTCATTAGTTTCTAATCCGAAGCATTTCAATGCTATTACTTAAAATGGATGTTCGGATTTCATAACATAAATTAAAACACTGTCATTTCTCCATAAGTTCACAAGAGCCAGGATGAGGAAATTAGCATTACTTAAGTCAGTGGGAGAAAATATAAACAACTTCACTATAGCCGCAACTACTGGATTAATTTTTTGCTCTCAGATTTATGAAACATGAGGAACTGGATGACTCCATGTAAAGGCAATAATGTATTTCATCTCAGATTAACCTGAATACAATCCAGTTTAGAGGAGACTAGAAACCCAAAAGGTTTTTGACGGCTTATATATCACCAATTTGCTGCCTGTATGAAGTTCTAAACAAAGTACTAATTTAAAGGAATAATACAAACTAGTGCATACATCCTGCATTCCTGTTTTTGCTTGGACATGTCCAAGCGACCTGGCTTGCAGCAGCTATCCCAGATACTTATTTAAAGAAAAACAAATCTACTAGAGAACTTTGAAAACTAAAATGATGGGCTGAAGTTAAAGTACTGTGGGGGGAAAAAAAAGTGGCTTATTTCAAGCTGGACTGTGTGTGCTTATGCTACAGCTGTGCCTGTAGTCTGGTCATATTTAATTTCATTTCTTTAAAAACGGTTCTTTAAAAACAGTCATATCACACCCTGTAATGTTAGCATTATTTGTTGATGCCTGAATGATCTCAGTGAATAAATAACATTCATCTTACCCTACAAAGAGCTCTACCCTACTTAATTAGCTCTCTTTTAAACTGAAAACACTTCATGGCTAGGTCACCCAGTGGAGATATGGTTTTTTATTTCAAATAATTAATGTATTTTAGGAATAAGAAAATAAAGTCTTTTTTAAAAGGCACCCTTCATCTCATTTTCCTTTCCATAACTAAAAAGTCAGCAGGTAAGTTTTCTTCTTACCATGATTAGTTCTAACGTGGTAGGAATGCATGACTCTAAACAGTGCCAGGTACATAAACATCAACCCAATGCATCTTTTCTAGAAATCACACTCTTGTATCACCAGTTTGGATACTGGTAGTGAAAAGCATACACATGATAGCTCTCAGAAGTCACATTTGTCTGGAGCAGTTATTTCAGGAGTCTATTTTTCCTTCCTCCCTTCTAAGCCACCTTTATAGACTGAAATTATGACACACTAGTTTCAGCACTGCTGCACCCTAAAGGAAAGCCTTGGTAGACATTTCTTCATCAAACATGAGCACTTCTCTGCACACAAAGCCTGACAATCAAGTCTACTTGCTTTGGCAAGTCTGTTCTGCTCCTTCCAAGCCCTTCTTTTGTTTCTAAGGGTCACATCCTACAAGAATCTTAAAAGCATCTCTAATGGATCTACAGTGGTCTTACTCTCCTATATGCTGCAGGTTTATGTCCTCTACTTATTTGTGCACAAAACCAAACAGCAAGATGAGGAGTCAAGGGGGTTTTTCCCCCTTTTTGTTCTTTCCTTCTTTTTTAATTGCTAAGTTTTCTGTTGAGAAATAGCTTTCTTCCATGGCCTCCTGTTTGGCTCCTCTGTAATGTAAGCAGTCTAATCAGAAAACGTAGTTGGAAGGAAGAGTATTTGACAGTGGACAGCCCTGACACTGACCAATGCAAACTGCTACTTAGAAAGAATGAAAAGATGCATCCAGGGGTAAAAAATGACGAAAACAAAACAAAGAAGAATGGCACGACATCTTAAATAGTCACAACTTTTCTTCAGCCACCTATTTCTCTTCTCTTCCATCCTGCAGTGAAAGGGATAAAGAAATTAATTGACTAACAATGACTAAACCTAACCTCTCTGCATCTTCATAAGGCTATTGCAACCCAGACTAGCTCTCCAGATGTTCACAGAGCAGCCATACAGTGCATCATCCTAGGGGAGAGGGCAGTATAAGAGCCAGTACAAAGGGCCAAGAGTGGGAGGAGACTGAAGCTGTCTCTGGGAGCTCACTGCAAGCTGCTGTTAGCTTTGAAAGTAGAACTTCACCTTTTGCCTGTTCATTTTAGGGCTTCTTTCCCCTGAAATAAACTTCACATTTCTCAAGATCAGGTCAGTAGCTGTTCAACAATGGAAGTAGCTGCTGTGTTCAACTTACAGCCTCCAAAATTTCAGCTGTCACAAGTGCTATAAAGTGTTTTCCATTATACATACAAATTTGATAAAGTGGATGTAGAAAAAGCTTTGTAAAAAAGCTACAATTCCAAGTTCAAGCCTAGGATGGTGCAAATCAAATCAGACCTTCACTATACAGGAGGATGTGAATGATATTTAACTTCTGCATTCCTGATGCAAGAGTGCAAGCCCTTCCGAGTTTCACTGTGGCTTGTTTTAATAATTGATATGCTGCAAAAACATTCTGCATAAAGAATGCATGTATTAAGTATTTAAACTAAGTATTTAAAATTAAGTATTAAAAATACTATGAAGAATTTAAAGCACAAGAGATTAAATACCTTTGAGCCCCAAATTGCATGTTATATGAAGGTGAGCGTTACATTTTATTCTGGTACCATTCTATCTAAATTCTTAATGGAACTCCCTGCCACATTAAGGACAGCTTGTATTTATGTCAATGTTAATCCTTATGCTTATGTGAATTCATATGTTTATTATACTTCTTCCGTAATTCAGTTAACATATAGACAAAACAGTGCATATGGATTTCCAAACAGCTCTCAAATGTCCTTCACCAATAACTTGTAGAGAAAGTAATATCTCATGGGATAGAAGGACTGATGCCTCTTGCGGACTGCCTTGCTACAGATAGGAAGCAACTATTAGAAATAATTTGCCAGCTTTTACAATAGACAGAAATTACCACATTTATGTGAGGATTGGTGTGTTCAAGAGACAAACAATCTGAAAAAACTGTGGAATACAAACACAAGAAAAATTTGTGATGACATAAAATTATGCACAGGAAGTCAAAACTGAATTTGTTGTAACAACTTGCAGAGATTATAATGAACTAAGGGGTAATAATACTAATACAGCCAGTATAAACCTGTGCAGCTAAACACAAAATAACACACCACCAAAAAAAAAAAAATAAATAAATAATAAAAAAAAAATTATATGAAACCCTGGAAAGGATGGTCTCAAAATTATGTACTACAGCCTGGATAAGAAGGATAAATTTTTCTCTAGATTTTTTTTTTTAAAGCATTATCTAATTAATTAACACCAATCAAAAAAAGTTGGCAGAATGTTAACACTGAATAAAGAGAGAATATACAAAACTAAAGGAAAGCCTTTTCACACACCCTTGGTATTTCAAAATTCTGAATTCTATCGTGGCATTTTTTCATAAAAGTTATCATAAAAAAGACTGTAATAAGGCAGACACAAGGAAACGGATCGGGTAGTGCACAATACAGTTTGAGAATGACAGAGGTGAAGGAGAATACAACAAAGATCTACAAAACCATGACTTTGCCAAGAAGATAATCAGGAAAATGATGGTGCACATGTTTTCACTATTGCAGATTCCATAACTTAATAGAATCAGTGAGCGTCTCGGGCAAAAGCTTTAAGTAAAAAAATTGATTAACAAAAACAGAAACTATGAAACTCATTGCTATGGGCTGCTGCAGAGACTGGAACTGTAAGAGTCTATAGGAAAATTTATGAAGAAGAGGCTATTAAACATGATTTTCAGACTGCAATCTCTGACATGAGAGGGCCCATGAAGCTGGGAGGCCATGCAAGGCTTAAGCTAAGCCTCACCTTGAGCTGTCTCACTTCTTTCACTGTTTCCAAAGCATCCAGTACTGACCACCACTGGAGAAAAGCAGAACAAGCTTACTAAGTATTCATGGCAGTTCCCTGACACAACAGAGCAACATTTCCTCATGATACCTACTTCAGTCATCTGTCAAGGTGTAAACAAGGCAGGACAAAATGCCAAGTTAACTGATTATAGATGAAGCCATGATTTTATAATAAAAGACAACATACTGAACAGCAATTCCAAAGATTGATACAATTTTCATATCCTCTCTCTTCCAGGCTTTGGTCTCAATTCAAGGAAAATGTGGGCTTTGGTGAGACATACTGGGGAATCCCATATTCTAAGGCAAAATCAAGTATAGATATGCAATTATATTTTCCTCAAACACCTTGTCAGGCTGAAAACATAAATCAACTGAAAGAGAAACTGAAATGCCACATTAGGAAAATAGGCAGCTAAGCTTTACCTAAGCACTTAGTAACAAAGCTTTTAACTAAACTATATCTCTCTTCTTAACAGAAGGAAATCTTTTTATTTAAAGTACTAACATATTTGCACTTGAAAAGCTGAGATAAAGACATGCAATTCAGAAGCCGAAATGCTGGAGTTTCAATTGAGTCTAGTGATGTGTACCAGAATGTTATTAGGCATCTAAACAGAGTAGGAACACCAAGAGCAATGAGAATAAGGTGTCACAGAGCGTGATGTGATGCAAGCAAGGCAGAGAGCATCAGTGCTAAGTGCAGACAACTGTGCCACCTGGATCCAGGCAATAAGATGACCACCACTTTGTTTTATTCCAAGGAAAAAGAACTGCCAAAACCTAAGAGGTCTAGGCTTGCTTAAAAAATACTCATCCAACTGAGATGATTTTAGATGAAAGAAAATGGGAACTGTGTAATTATATACACTTACCTTGACAAATAGAAAGCAATCTGTGATTAGAACATAGTAATTAGTTACAAAACGCTTCCCATGGATTTAATTACCCATCAGTCTACATGTTTCTTAATTACTTTTATCTCATTGAATCAGTAAAAATTTCTGCCTGGGGCAACTGCCACTCACTTATTTACACAGCTTCTAGTTTTTACAGTGAATATATTATAGCAACATGGCCAAACAATGCTAGAATTACAGTTTAAATTTCATGCATAAGAAATTTCTCCCTCAATTTTCTATGGAAATTATTTTCTTAGATTTGAATTCAGACCTAACTTTATTACCCATGTGTTCAGGAAGCCTGAAAAAATCCAATATGTCATTTAAAAGAAATTCAAAGAAAAACCACAAGTTCTTAAGAAAAAGAAAAACAGCAACAAAAATACATTATATTCACATAAGTGAAAAAAATGGCTGACAGGCAAAATTGTAAACCTAATATACACATAACTTCTCAGAGAAATGTATGAAATTTCTAAATTTCAATCAAATCTTAAAATAAAAGAACTTTTGAGGGAGGGGAACCAACTCCAAAACTGCCCTGTTATTGGTAACATCCTCCATCATTAGCATGTTCTACTTGGTGTCAGTATTAGTTAAGGTCAAGAGATATGATTAAGTCACCCAACCTGCACAGAGTACACAGCTGCCATAGTGATTCACATGGACAGAAATAATTATGAAAAATGAAACCAAATTTGTAGTTGCAGAAGTAATAAGAATGTCTCATTTGTCCGCACAAAACATAGAAGGGTCAATTCATTTGCCTGCATTTTGGGCATAGTGACTTCTGCTGTGGTTAGCTGCTGTTGGTTTGACAACAGACTCTTTCCAGTGAGAACTTTAGCTTTCAATTCAATTGATGGGCACAGTACTCCCAATATGAAATGAGTAACTACCACACACTGCAAATCAATTCTGTGCAATGACAAAACTGATTTTTTCACAACTGAACTTTTCAGAATTTATGATTAGCAAAAGCATAAATATGGTTTAAGTGGCAAATGTCAAAAAGTCCAAATAACAAAAGTTAATATAATCTACACTGAGAAAACACTAGCATTATTCTAGCAAAGAACAAGAGCAAAAGGGAGATTCCTCTAGCTGCTAACACATTGGTTATTATATTTTTCTCAAAGAAACTTTCTTAAATGGTTACTAACTTGAAGCTTGATAAAAACAATGCCTTCTGTAATGAGGGTTTGTTTTGTTTTTGTTTTGGGGTTGCTGTGTCTTTTTTTTGGTTTTTTAAAAATATGATTAATATATCCTAGTGGACATTTTCTGTCTGTCTATGCCAGCATTTCTGTAATTTCTTTTTCACCTTATTACTTCAGACACCATCAATTTCATATCCCATTTGCATATGCTTATGAATTAATGAAGAATAAAACCATTAAAAATTGTCTATCAGATGTTATCTTACTGCATGGTTTCCTAAATGTATCTCTATAATTTTAAGGTGGCTTTTTTAAAGTAAAGTTATCCAAAAAGGGCAATTCCAGGATATGCCTTTAGTCTTATTAATACAAGTGTGTATAAAAGACATCATCTCCCATACTATGTTTTTATTTCTAGAAAACACACCAGCTTAGGTTTATTTTCTCATGCATATAGGTATTGAAAATATTTCCACTAGAGTAAAGGAAAAGGTATTGGAGTAAAAGCTTCTAGCAAGAAAAAAAGCAAAATCAGTCCTTACACATCAGCAGGGATGCTCATGGCATCTTTTGGAGCAGCAATACAAAGTAGCAAGGTCAGCTGGCTGAGGGCAACCTTTGAGGACCTGGGACACCTCACCTGCCTGACATAACATCGTCCCCTCTGCTGGGCTCCTTTCACACCTGTCTCGCAGAAGTCCCAAGTTATCGGTGTGAGTCTGAAAATGCACATCTCAGTTCTGTCATCAAAAGCCAGATTTTCCTCGTAGCTTTAGTAGTTAAAAATCAATGAGTAAAGTAATCTTAATGTGCAAAAGTTGCAGGTCTGTTGAATTATTAATAAGCAATACAACTGTAAATGCTTTTGTTCACCATTCTTCAGTGCACTTGCAAATGATTTCAAAACGAAAGGTGCTGAAGCATGAAGATTGTAGGCAGCCATTGCTTTTTGAAATCACAGTGCAGGGAATTGGTGGAATTCTTGCCTGCCTGGGTTATAATCAGACATTGTGAACTTTCCTTGAAAGCAGACTTCAAATTCACAGGGGTCCCCAGCCTTCAATCAAGAGAATGCTTGAAACGACCTCCATCTGCCATTTTAATGTATTCTTCCCAAAGACTTCCATAAATATTTAATATAAGAAACGCACTGTTTAAACACAATGAGTAGCTTGTGAAATTAAAATTGGCTGACGGATTACACGATATAATACACAGTAAACAATGGTAGAGAAACCATAGGCAGAGCCACACACTTTCCTTCTGCTCTTCAACTAAATGAATCAGAAAGGAACGTGAAGGCAAATTTCATTACACCCTTATTAAAGATATAGCAAGCCTTGTACTACAGCCTTAATATAGAGCATGTCCCTAATCTCATATGTGCACGGCCACACAACAGACACTTGCCTGTCAGCTGGAGAGAAGACATACAGAATCTTTTCTTTTTTTTTTTTTTCTTTCCTGAATCGCTTCTTTGCAAGGCAGTAAAAGCCTTCCTCCCCAGACTCTTCAAAGTCCTACAATGACAAAGCTGGGAAGACAAAGCTCTGTCCAAGATTTTAAGTTGGGGCTTAAAAGGGTACATAATTAAATGACCCAATTTTGAAAAACACTAGACATCATATGACACTAAACCCACAGCAAATGCTTTGCAGGCTGACATACAGCCTCAACCAAATCACTGAGACAACTGCATTAGCAAATCTGTCAACAAAGCACATCCTGGCAGTTTTTTCACACATTTGCACTTTCTGGAAAAGCAGTTGTATGTAATTTACAAAATTCTCAAATTTAAACATTCACAAGGAGCTTACCAATGTATGCTGCCTGTTCTGTGTGCCTGTATTTGATATTTACATACAGATACATATACACATATATATACAGGAAAAGATACAAATTTATATTTATCATACCATATTCACTCCTTATAACAGCTGAAACATCTAAATATAAAACCATAAATACTAAGAATATTTGTATGTTTGCAACCCAAAATTGCATCTTTTAAATATTTTGAAATACATCTGTGGTACAAAGAAAATAACATCAGAATGTACTTTTCCACTCCAGCCTAGAGTGTTGCTTTATCAGTAAATAAGAAGTGAGTATTGCTTCTGTAAGAAAAATGGTTCTTTTCTAGAAAATATCATGCTCTTGGTAGGAAAAAAAACCAAAACAATCCAGGACAAGTATGAAAACAATTCTTAATCCTACATGGAAATGTATATCTAGATAAAGCTTAACTCCATAGGAAGACTCAAGTATGACACAAATAAGGAATTCACTGAAGAAACCGATCCTAGCATTACTTCTGTATGTATATATATATATACACACATATAAATGTGTTCACATGACATGTATATACCTTAGTTGTTATGCAGATTTCTCAGATCCAGCACCTCATAATTCTGTGAAAGCACCAACAAAAACATACATATAGTAGTAAATCACTGTAATTACAGTACTAATTTTTATAGTAACTTTTATACCTTTTTAATACATTGAAATTAATTTTAAAACATATGAATTTTAGGCAAGAAAATGGTTCTATCAGATATGTTTTTGATTAGCATTATTTTAATTCCTGCTTACCTATAGTATCAGAAGAGGTTCCTTTTCTTATTTTTAAAGCGCAAAACTCTTTAACAAAATTTTATTTAAAAGAGAAGTTACAGATCAAATTGATACCTACCCATTGCTCAAGTCAAGCCTTCCCAATCCAATTGTCAAGATCTAAATCCTTTAAACGGTAATTAATTATAAAATTTATGCTTCATATAATTCTAAATCTCAGTACATTTATTTTTCTCAAAAATTCACAAAAATTTACTCTCCTCCACTCTCTCTGGATACACTGACTTCTAAAAAAGCTCACTTACTGAGATTATCACACCAAATATATTTTCTGTACAATATGCTAACCAGAGTCTTGGAATCTAGGTAGATCATCCACTAAATAAGGTTTCTAATCACTCTCCATGCAAGGACACAAAACCAAACCAAAAAATCCTATTATACATCCTTTGAAAATGATTCCTGATTCTCTTACCAAACATCACTATATACAACATACAAGCATGTACACATATGTGTGACGACACATATCTTCAATAGAAAGCAGTTTCAGGGAGACAGAAGAATATGTGACAGGGCCCAAGATGATAATCAGGATAGCACTTTAAATCTCTTAACAAGTTTCAGTTCAGCCTGAAGCAGCATTAGATTCTAATAAAATACAGAGCAATATGAAATGACAGGAAACGTCTGGTTTTCCCAGTTTTACTCACAAGCACATATTGATGGGTTGTTGGTAAAAAAAAAAAAAAAAAAAGGGAGAGAAACACAATAATCTTTGGAAGAAGGAGAATAAAACCGAGTAACCCTGACCATGCAGAAAAACTGAGAGGAGGCGGAGTAGGAGGAATGCAAAAGTCACAAAATAACAGAGGTCATGAATCTGGTGTTTCCGAGTGGCTCAGAGCACTAAATCTAAATTTACTGTTGACCCCGAAGAGCAAAAATGTTCTCCAGTTGTTCAGACCCATCAAGCAGATCATAAAAATTAAGATCTATAGAGATGCTCCTACTTATAAGGGCAACTGCTCTTTATCATCTTCACTACAATTAATTCAAAATATTTAAAGAGGTCCATGAACTAGGAAATTACTGCTTTCAAGAACAGATTACAACATTAGATAGTAGTGACTTAATTTGCATTGCTGACAAGAAAATCCAGAAAACTCATTAATTTTACAACAGATACAACTCCTTATTTCATTACCTTGTTAACGTTTTTTTTCTGCTTTATGTCTTCTTTTTGGAAGAAGAGCCTTGCTTCTCACTCATTGAAACCTAATGATCTGGTCCAACAAAACCACTTAGCTACATTCATTTGGAATGAGTTTCCTGCAAGCTGTAATAAGTAAGCATCTTGCTACAACTACCAATGCACTGACACCCAAAAAACGCACAAGTTTTTAATGTCACAGAATGTCACTTATACGTTATTTCCATTTCGAGATATTTGTAAAACAGTTAATAACTTTATGTGCTAGAAGCAATCAAATTATGGAGATTTTTATTATGTTAAATTGCCTAAATGCTTATTAACTTTTTCTTCCTTGCAAGTGAAATGTAAAAACATAATTTTGGAGGATTAAGCCATTGTGTCACTTGAAGAAATTATCAGACCATCCAAGCAATGCTCCCAAATGACTGACCTGTATAATCTGAGAAATAGGTTTATCCTCTTGCTGGTAGAAATTTTCGCCTTGAGGGAGATGAAGACTGACAGCAGAAGCACAAATTTTGGCACCCTCACAGCTGGCAGCACAGGCCACTTAAAGAAGGGGTGCTCAGTAATTGCTGTTTTAAACAAGCAGTGCCTGTAGACAGCAACTTACAGAAAAAGCAATGCTTAAGCACTAAATTGCAGTTACTTTTAGGCCAAATAGAATAAAATAGCTGGACACTATTTCTGTCAGAGGGACATAGACCCATAACTGAGCAGATACCATGCCTGCACCCTTACCTGATTCTGCCAGTCCAAAGAATTTACAAACATCATGCTATAGACCATAAAGCATCAATATTGATGAAAATTAAAAGTGGTACTGAAGAACAAGAGAGTCCAATGCAATGAATACCGAAGGCAAAGGTCATTTGTTGGTATTCTCAACATCCAAAATGTACTGTATTTACCTCAGTGCAACTGGAAAACCATATATTCTGAAAACTAATCTTGACTGACTAATATAACGAGTGTATGAAATTTTGCTGACTTATGAATCAAAGTCCATCTTTTCCCACCAGGTCAATATCCCAGACAGAAGTGTTTTGTCTGATTTGTGGAACAGTAGAGATCCTCAACAGGCCTATAAATTCACAATACTTAGTACCTTAAAATGATGTATTTTGTAAAAAAAAGTTATGCTAATAATATAAATTTCCCAGGAGACTTGGAAGTAATCATCAATAAAAGCAATTGAAACAAACTAACATCAGAAAAATAATAAAATACTGTATTAATAAAAGTTGCTAATGAATAACTTGTTATTTTCTCCCTGAAACATTTTAAACTAGTTCTGGGCAAACAGTTTCCCCTCCCCCACCCTTTTTACTTTTTGTTTTCAACTTACTACTCACTTGGAAAAGTGACCTTACTTTTACCCTGCATCTCCCTCTGGTGGTTTCCTTTTCTGTCTATTTAAATGCAATTGTAGTAAGGAGATTCGTCCTGCCTTGCTCCAAAGCAAAATAGAATTTCAAGTTTCAACTATTTTCATCTCCTTCTCCTTTCACTAAAGCTAAACTAATACAATGAAACTGAATTTGTCTAACTCAACTCTGCTTCCCCCACTCTCCCTGCCGAGCCTTCTTTGTCATTTCTCTGCCTCTTTTTCTCTGGCCATTCATTCAGCCATAGCCATGAAAATCCATCAGTTTTCTGAGAGAGGGAACTAGCAGGATTACAAAAATGTACAGTCCATACTGCAAAGATTAATCCTCTCTGAAGTATTTCCTTACACATATCAGCGTTACTACAGTTGTCTGCTGATGAATTTGCATCACTGGGATTTATAAACTGGAATTGCCAGTACTCCCATGCTGCAGATCAACAACAAAATGTGAAGGGTTTACTGATACAGTTCAAAAAAGAGATGTGAATGAGCCAGCACCAGCCCTCACAGTTCTAAAGGATGTCAACCTGTTTGCTGACAGAACATAAAGACACACGCACAGGAGGAGAAATGCCAAATGTAAATCTCACCTAAAGTGAGTAAAGCAGTGAAAACCTGCTCCTACAAAAAATAACAGCAGCAAAGAATGCATATAACTATAAAATTTGGTATTTCATATTTCTTTACCTGGATTTTTATTTCTTTATTTTCTTTAAAAATTTCATATTTCTTTATCTGGATTGTTTTGGTTTTTTGTCCTTGTAGAAGTTGTTTTTCCATCACTATTTTTTATATTGAGAATACTGCCAACAACATCTGATGCTTTTTGAACTTCAAAGGAATAAAGCCAAAGTTTCCAAGGACACGGGGTAACATTTTGATAGGCTTTCTAGTACTTACCACTTTTGAACTATTAATGGTTTAAGTTAAGTCATTACAGATGGTTTTGAAACTTTTATCCAATACCTCATTTTCCTTAACTTGGTTATATTAAAATAATTTACTTTTCCTAACACGTACAAAGTTTCTTACACTGAAGAGTCACTTAAGATAAACGATTCCTCATGGAATCATGGCAGTAGGAAGCAGAAATCACTGCTGTAGCAAAAAAGAAATCCTTTAGAGTGATAGATGAGTAACTAACTACAAATTGTTTCAACTCAGTGAGAAATATTCAGGAGAAATATTCACCAAGTGGAACACGAGAGCTTTTCTGGCTTCGGAAAAATATGGTAAACAATGGCCAGAAAAATAAAACACACTGAAATGATCACACAAAGACTTCTCAAATGATATCTGATGTCAACACCATCCTTCCCTCACTTTTATGCTCCCGAGACACACGTCAGTGTACCAGAGAAGCATCAATCATCAAGCAAGAGAAAAACATAAAACCTATCAAAATGTAAGGTGGTCTTTTCTCAGGAAAAATGTCAGAGCATTTCACTTTGATCTTTTTTTTTTTTTTTTTTTTTCCCCCAGAAACAGATCAGGAAAACTTCTCCACCCTATAAAAATAATAAAGCACAAAGCCACACTTTCCAGTCCAGTCCAATGAAAATTGTTTCTTTCCAGTGACACCAAGTGACAAATTAACATTAAAAATGCTGGATCACAAATATTATAATCAGAATTTCATTCAAAAGCAAAAATTTCTGTTTTTCGCATTGATCAACAAGAAAAAGGAAATAATCTTTTAATAATAACACTAACAGACTAATTATGCATCTAATTTTCAGTGTATAAAAAACCTACAGACTTCATTTTGTCATGTCCAGAAGCCTGTAAATTGAATATTATCAATGCCATAATTAAGATTTCAAAATAGCTCCTATTGTAAGAGTTTGCCTTTGGTAATTAATTATTTTCCAGGCAAAAAAATAAATCTTCTGGGATTAAGTGACCATTTCACTCAGGGAAAAAACTAACAAACACACACTCTCTCTATATATAATTTAAATAACTCTGTATGTTCTAAATAGAAAAGAGATTTCACCTGAAAGGTTTTTTTCTAAGCAGAATATAACACAGTAATTTCTTAGCAGTATGGGCATACAACTGCTACATTTTAGTAAGAAACTGGCCACAGTCTTCTAAAGAGAGACCACGCTGTTGAGCAGGTACCTGGAGTGTCAGCAGTCACTTCTGGAAAGCAAAACAGACCTTTAAAAACATCTGATCAGAGAGACAAGTCAGATGCACAGGGCCTGGGAGTGATATGCAAAGTCTGAATCTCTTAACAAAAGTCAGGACTTTCCCTGAAGGTTTTTACACAAATTAGGTGATTATCAGAATTTTAGATAAAGAAGTAAACTCTAAAAAAATGGTTCCGAATCTCTGTATGCCTAGTGAACTGGAAGAGCAAACCTCAGCATGTAAGTCTATGCATTGTTAAGAAATGGCTAGCAATCCAGTAATTGTTTCTATGTCTGTATCATACTGAAGGTATTGAAGTAAATGGGTAATAGTTTGGGAGAGTAAAAACTGAGTTCATGTAGAAGTCACTTTTCAAAAATTTCTGTTAGCTCTACTATTACTTGTCAAGTATTTACAGCACCTCATAAGAAAAAAATCGAGAAATTAACTCTTGAATTTTCAAAATTTCATTCTCCTAATACTACAATTCTAACAGATATGTGTAAGAATTCCTTGTTATATAAAAAGGCAAATGAAACATTTTTATCATAAAAGTTTCTTTCCTGTTCCAAGCTTTGGCAAATAAAAATCCAAGTAAAGTAAGTAAACTGGGAAATGGTTAATGACTCAATATTGAATAAAATTTCACTGTTTGAAGTATATGGCCATTGAAGTCCCAATATACTGGTATTAAATGCATTTCAAAACCATACCTTGACAAGATTTAATCTTAGCATAAATATTTTTCTTCTATATGGAAAAGACTTCTATTGTGTGACTATTAAAAGCGCCTGTCATTCCTGTGCAATAACTGATCTATAAAGGTATTCAATCACATAATCTTCAATAAAATTAAAAAGCAATTGCATGTAAATAGCAATCTAAATGCCTTTACAGGTCACATACTTAAATATTTGCTTGTTACTAGACACACAGAGCTAGGCTGATTTCACTGAAGGTGCATAAATGGTATAAGCAAATATGGAGGCTGAAAGGTAACTAAAAATGTTGGTGTAGTCACAAATCCAGGGACATAATTTTTCCTTGGCTATCCAAACTAAAACACAAGCTGCTAACTTCAAGCTCAGATGACGGTGAATATGGACAAGAACATCCAGTTTTATTGATTTCCCCCTCTTCCATTCTGACGGAGGCAACACAGGTCCACAAGGCTGAGGGCAAATGTTCAGATTCAGCAGGGAGGAAGGAATCCCCTATATAATCAATATATTGGCCTCACCAGGGTTTTTTTACAGAGTCTTTTGAAACTGCTGACCCAACACAGCAAGAGCGTATTTTGTTCAACAGCCCAACTCTGATTAAAGGAATTATGACCAATATAAGCAACAGAAACAATATGAAAAGTAGCATGTCAGTGCCTAGTGTTAAAGAAAATTGTTACTGAATAAGATAAAAGTTTAATACAGTTTACAAATGCAAATATGGAGGGCCTACAGAAAAACTTATTTCAGAAAAGTCTAACAGCTCAGCAGATCTGTGTGAAGAAGAGAGACAAGTCAGATACTTATCCCTTTTATACTTATCCCTCAAGTATTTTTAATTTTAGTGGGGCAAATAATTATCAGCTCCACATAGGACATTTAACATACATGGAAACAGAAAACTACAGAAAAAGAAAAAATTTACAGAAAAATCTTAGTAAGTCCTTTATGCTTGAAGGAGAAGCCCACAAAATTGCTCAGAGAGCTCTAGAGCCAGCAGTACAATCTCATAAGCTCTTGATTAAGTTCTTCTAACTTAAAAACCCCTATAGAATTCTGAAGTGGCAGGAGATGTACTCCTGAGCCAAAGCATCCTCAGCAGACTCACAGTATTCCCGCAGAATTCCTCCTTTCGCTAGTCTGAAAATTTGCCTGAAAAGGAAAATTTAGAATGAAAAATGCATGTGAAAATTGCAAATTTAAAGTGCAATAATAATAAGCTGGACAGCAGTACAACTACCATGCATTATGTACAGCTGCAAAAGTCCTGGAAGACTGCACAGAAAAATGGAAAGAAAGAGGTGGGCTTATGAAGCTGTTCCCTACTAAGAAGAATCTGGCACATATGAAAAAAACAATCCTGCAATAAGCAGTCACAGAGCCCTGTTTGAGCAGTTTATTGACATAAAGTAGCAACAGATACAATGTCACAAGTACTGTATGTTCTGATCAGAATTCTAGTTACTTCCCAAAACTCACACTCTACTATTTTGAACCAGGAGGCAATGCGGAAAGTACTAAATGCTGTAAGTATTTCCAATTCTAAGAGTTTACAAATTATCAATATATCCCTTCTATAGAAATGACACTGATCAAAATGCACAAAAACAATAACAACAACAACAAAACCCAAAGAAATGCATCTATCTATGCAGCATAAATGTAAATGCAGTCAAAAGTGTATGTGTTCTGCCAGGACTCAGACAAATATCAGCTACCTCATCAGCTGTAATTTTCATTTGTGAGAAGTCAGTCCAAGGCAGACTCAAGTTAATTAAATTTAGATTCATCTGCAAGAGGACAGTCTGAATCCTGTATCTGCCTATGCTACAGTGAAGTTCTAGCAGTTCTCACACATGCAAAGCTAATATATTTATGAAGAATCAACAAAAAGATAGTAATATGTAGATCAACACCTCAGTTATAGCTGTGAAAACCCCTTCTTATGGAAACAGAAATGTTAAATCAATACATTTAATACTAAAACCTAACAAGAATTTTATGAAGCTTAAAATCCTGGAAAATGGAAAGAGCTATATATAACATATACTGTGATTTTCTTATTCTTATTAGGTCTTATATTAACTGCAATTAAATATTTCAAGGCAATAATGATACAATTATGATTTACTCTAATAACTACACTAGAATCAGACACTCCCAAGAAGATCACACAGAACTAAGTGATTTATACTGAAGCTTTTTATTGTTTTTTCTACTAAGATTACATTTTAATGTTTGTATCGACAGGTTTGGGGGTTTTGGTGTAGCTAAAGATATGTAAGATTTTTTGCTTGTTTTTAACCGTGCAAACATGGCACTAACAAGGTCTTCTAATATCAGGCCAAAGGACACAATTAAACCTTTAAAACTAAAAGGCAGGTAAGGACAGACTGTCTCTGGAGAGTCAAAATAGAACACTGAAAAACTATTAGCCATTACAAAGCCTACTCTAGGATACAAAATAGATGATCAATGTAAGTCCTACACACTTGCTTCTATATTCTCTTGCTCAAAACCATTAGTTGCAAATAAACAGTATTAATGAACACCTTGTCATATGACAGCCTGGGGACATAATGACTGGACAGTTTGTCAATACCAGCAGAAAGCAACCCCAAACGACTTCAAGTGAAACCACATTCTTAAATTCAAGGATAGTAAACAAGTAAAAGAAAAGAAAACAAAAAAACAACAAACCATCAAAAAATAGGTTAATAGCTCTGTAGCACCCTGAACCACAACAATTTAAATACCAGCATGCTATAAATCAAACAAGTAAATTTTCTGCCACCTGACCTACACCAGTTATTCACAACTTACTCTATGAGCAGTAAAACCTATTTACATGTCTGCTGCCTAAGACAAATAGGAAAAGAGTTACTTTCCCATATATTTTCCAGTATTTACAAAATTCAACTATAGAGTCAACTATACTTTCTACCACAGAGCTTATTTACTTCTTCAGGTTTTAGGACATATGGATACAACGGAACTCCAGCATACATTCAAACAATTCCCTGTGGTTTATGACAGACAGTGTGCATGATGCTTGGGCAGTTTTAATAAATTTTAAAGTTTGGATAAAATAAATTTGCACCTACAAATGGATTGTTTTAGATGCTAAGCCCTGCAGCTACCCCTAACAAACACCTCGCAATGAGTTTTAGCATTTGCACAGAGAGATTATCACAGTAGGCTCCTTGACACAGCAGAGCTCACAGTGATAAAAAACAAAACGCGCCTTCCCCTTCTCCCTGGGGGTGTGCTGGATTCTGAACCATTAGCAAATACAACTCCATTATGTGGGAAGGAAGTGGGAAATGGTTGTGCTCTGCAGGTGTTCAAAAATACATTTTCAGTAAGCGAGCAGATGCTTGAAAAGAAACAATTCAAGTAAGCACATGGCACCATAATCAGTCTTACTACTGTATTTGAAAGCAACTGTCTTCCTCTCAAATATACAAGTTACTCGCTTTTGGCATCACATGTATTTATTGCACCTGCAAGTGCTTGAATATATTACACTTTTACATTTCAATGTACGGTTCTTTTAAAGCAATAGGACACAACAGATCACAAAAAATGATGAACAAGTCACGAGCCTGGTCACAATAAACCTTGTCAACTTACAAGGCACAGGGAGTTGCCTAAAATGCATTTTAATTTTCAAATTTTAATGCCATTAATGTATAAAGAAGAGGTATAATAAAATACCATTACCTTCATTTTAGATGTTTTTGCTACCTTATATTGCCAGACAATTGCTTGTTTTTATACTCTGAATATGTGAAACATCCACTGTTACAGAACATTTTGGTTCAATTCGTTTTGAGGAACCCATAAACCCAGACAGATCCAAAGTGCATTTCTTCATAAATAAGTATCAGGAAAATTAAGGTTTTTCCTTGCAAATGTAAACCAAATAAAAACTGGATCATTCAAAAAGTGTTGAGTAAAACAGATATCCCTTAAGTAGAAACTCTGAAACAAAAACATAACTCAAGTGGCTGAATTTTCTCACTAGCTGCACTTACCAGTGCACTTTTCTTTTACACAGAAACAGGACCAAAAGGTTACAGGACAGCACTATGCATGACTACAGCTTTTTAATATAGCTTTCTTCTGAATACCAGAACTCAAGGGCTTCTAAATAAGGCACTTAGAACCTGTGACCAAAGCCTCAATTGGTGTTAAAGGCATCTAAAGGGCATCTAAAAGTCTTGATTTATGATTAAATGATCTAGCACTGGGCCAGTAATTCCAGTCAATGGACTAAGAACCGAACAGGTCAGAAGACTGAACTATCCTGTCTATTCCCGGGTGGGCTTTGCAGGTAAAGAGAGAAAGGTATGATTGGGCCAGAAATACTTTGCGTCTTGTCATACTAAATTCACACTTAAGGAGAGACATCAGTCTGCAACCGCTATTCTGATACTTCTTGTGAATACCCAATCACTGGTTTTTGCTTCGTTTTGCTTTTTAAAAGGGTTTAATGACGTTCCTAAGAAGCAATTTTTAACTATCTTAAAATCTGTTTATTATTTTACTCTTTGTAAATTCAGCATTTTCTGTGCCTGCATATATGTAGCTTCTTTGCATTAAAAACTCCCTCTTTTTTATTTCCCTCAGATAGTACACCCGATCTAGGCATGCACCTGCCTTTATGCTAATAAAAATCAATTTTAAGCTGAACCAGTTCCTCCTTCCTTTTTCACTTAGACTGACAACATAACCCCAAATGGGAAGCTTAACTTCCTTATTCCTCGCTTTCTAGTTTTTTTTCAGGTCCTCTAGGGACTCTCTCCACCATGGTTGTCCCCTAGATTAAAATTTCAGGTAAGAACAGCAGCTTCTTTTATCTAAGTGAATTCCTCCAATGTGGTAAACCATTTTTACTCCATACAGATTTTTCAGATCTATTTCTAATAGGCCTACAAATGACACTATCAACTTTGAGAGTAACTACAGCACTCTTTTCCAACCTCTTAGGCTACTAAACAGATATTGTGCTACCAAATCACATTTTCACTAAGTTCCAACCATATTTCAGCAGTGTCAGCATTTTAATAGGCCCATGTTCCTATTTCAAGAACTTTTGTTTCAAAATTCAGGGTAGCTGTTGCATTTTCCAGATTACTGTTCTGATCTATGTTCTTTACTTGCATCTATCTGCCACTAGCATTTACTCTACCCAGAATGATACTGTATCCCTCAGATGTTACTCATATTCTGAAGGATACAGTAACAAACACACCAGCGCGGTTTAATAATCTAGGCCATTCACTGCCCACTGCTTTAAAACTCTCTGTTTGCAGTGCTCTCAGAAGGAAGCTGAAGAAAGACAGTTGGCTTTGACTGAAATTTATTCTCACTATAGCTAATTACAGCTATAGCTCCTTTAACATATGAATGATGTGCAAAAACCTATTAAGTCCCAATGACAAAGAAATTAAAATTATAAATTTAATTATGCTCAAGCATAATGAATTCTCCTGTGGTTTACCAGCTGTCTACATTTGACTCTTCCCTAAACAATACTATTGATATATAAACACTTTGCACACAACTATGCTTTAAGAAAGAAGTTGTAAAAAGAAGGTGCCTTTTAAAAGTAAACATTTACTATGCCAGGGTACTGACCTACAGTGGTGTTTCCTATGCTTAGTACACATACTGCAGTGATATATTTTTTCACTGTAACTGTTTATCATTAATGTACTTCTGTTTCATAAGGGAAGAGTAACAACAAGAAAGTCTCTTTCTGTCGTTCAGTATTGATAACAAAGCAATCACAGTCCTTTATAGAAACAATAAAGCAGTATTGCTTTCTATTCTATTCTCTTTCCCCTTCCACCTATTGCTACACTGCCACAAGCCACACAAAGAAGTTAATGTTTTCTAAGTTAAACAGCTGGCTATCTGCTTATCTGAAAACTTCAACACGGTGGTGCAACTTCCAGCTACCTGTGGGTGAGCACAGTGCCTGGCAACCCTGCAAAAGGCGCGGGCTCCAGCTTTAAGTCCTGTCGCGTGCCTCAGAGTGAACATTCCCAGCCCAAGTAGGCACTGCCAGCCCCCTTCTCCCCCACTGCCTGCTTGCTCTGCGAACTGTGGTTCAAAACAGCCAATAAAACCAAGCTGCACAAGGAGGAGGGAGTGGGGAGAAAGCAGATATTTGGGCCAGGGCCAGGCCCACCTACCGGATAATCCCAGTTTACATCCGACAGCTGTTTATACTTACCTGTCGTGCAGCAGGTGCGGGACAAAAGGGTCACAGAGCCCTGCAGCACCTGCTGCCTCCACCCCTGCTCAGGCCACCGGGCAGCACCCAGCCCTCCGCAGGTTCTTGGCAGCAGCTCCTAGGGAACCTGGCTCACCACCCTGCCCTTGGCTCACTGGGGCGGCTGGGGAAGCAGCCTGTGACACCCAGCTGAAGGAGGTCGCTCAGCTTCACTGGCTCTTGCTGCTCAATTTGGGATGGGCACAACCACTTCTCACCAAAGAGCTTCCTCCCCCACAGCCACTGGCCGGGGCAGCTTCCCTCGCTCTTTACTAAACATCAGCATGTAAGAACTACCAGCCCATCATGGCCCTCTCAGTGCCTCCTCCAAAACACACTCAGAGAATCACTCTGGCTGTGGGGAGGAAAAGCCAGCTGTTGGTGCTCAAACATTTCCTTTGGCTCGATCTTAAAAACCACAGAAGGTTTTTTGCTTTACTATGCCCAAATTGCACAGTGAGCACAATTTTTGGAACAAGTTCTCAAGGAAAAATAATAATAATTTAGGTGCAACAGACAGCGGGCTGGAGATGTCACCAGTCCTCATTCCAAGCCAGCTGTTTAATCATCACTGTGTTGTGCTCATTTTGGTGCCCCTCTAATGCACTGTCTGTCACATACAGTTCTTGCTACATGAAGTATTACTGGCAATGGTATGTTACAGCCAACAATACTTTTAAACATTTTTCAGCCAGCCATAGTCAAGAGTCCTAGTTGAACAGAGCTGAAAGATTGTCTTCCTCTTTCACAGGTAAACCAGAAATGTGGAGGACCTGTCAAAACTGAGAAATTACTCACCAGGCCTAAACATTACAAAGGTGCAGGACTAAGGCAACATAGGAAGGAGAGGGGAAAAGAAAAGAAAACAAAAACAATAACAAAAACCCAAAGCAGACATGATGGCCACAGGTGCTACTTCTATACAGCTCCATGGGATGTTGTTTTCATGAATGTCATTTAATGAACTAAACTGATTTCACATACAGCTCTGAACAATTTTGTTTGCCTGAAAGTCCATGAGTTTATTTCTTGGGCAGGTGACTGAACAAAGCCCTCTGTTTTTCTACAGGGGAATCACAGAGCAAGTATCTCCAGATTAAGAAAGAGAACCCAAGATCCTTTGACCTAGTATCTCTCACTTCCATCACCAGAGGGAAAGAAGGGGGGAAAAAGAAACAAAGAAAAAAGCTGAAGGTTTTAAAGCAAAAAAATCAGGCTTCACCTTTACCACTACGAGTTCTACAAAAGAAAAGGGAGCAGCAACTGCTTATACCCAGAGGTTGAGCAGCACACATTGTCTGAAAAACATTTGTTCAAAGTGGTAAAGAGATACTGCAGTGCACTTGACCAAATTCCCAGATATATTAATTATAAAATGCACCCATTTTAACTAGTCCCCAGCCCAAATGACACAAGTACATCATTCCATAACTGATACATCCAGAGGGACAAAAAAAAAAAGCTCTAGATGCTATTAAAAGAATGTGGAAGCACAAGAACACTGTGGAAAAACTAAAAAGTAAATATACCTCACTTAAGCACATGGAAAGACTTTTACTCTTGGAAGAATCAAACCTTATACAAAACCACTAAGAACCCAGGGAGAGATAGCTTTTAAATCATTGTGTTAAAGATATGAAACTTACCTTGTGCAAGTACATACCTTATTCCAAACAGGGTAATCAGTAATAACGTAAAATTAGCAAGCCAACTTTTTGAAGCATTTCATATAAAATTCAGCACTTATATTAGCTATATTAGTTGCAGCATGCCCACAATAATTACATGAACAATTCTGAATGGCTAAGTAACCAAAAGCAGCTGATAGGCCCAGAATGCACTTGTCACAGAGTACTTTAAATGATAAACTGGAATTTATCCATTACTGCAGTGAAAACAGGAAAAGATGGTGTAAGTGTCCAGCAATATTTCATATGGAAACTATGAAAACAAGGAATACAATACTTGAAAAGAAATCCAGATGTAATTTTGCAATTAAACCTGAATTATTGCAATCAGCAATCCAATTAGAAAAAGGAAGTTTCCAAAACTCTGATTATGTAAAATTGGTTTACATATATATATTTTACATACTAGTAACATATATTCTTTTCTTAACAATATACCATAATACAATATAAAGAAACTCCTCCCACTTTATAATATCAAATTAACTGCAATTTATACATTTCTAGCAGTAAATTGGCCAGGAGTGTGGTGAGGTATATCCTACCAGTTACTTCTTCTGACTGAGCAAATTAACATGCTTTGCAGCCTGAACTGCAGGTAAACAGCTAGGACACCCCTTAGATTAAACCAATTGATAATGAAAAAATCTCTTCACAGAAAGACCTTTAAAAATCTGTCCCCACCTGAGCAGAAGGCTGGGACCAGAGAATATCCAGAGGTGCCTTCAGCCCCAACCCTGCAGTGATTCTAGGAAATAAAATTCTCCTAGCTTCCACATAGGAAAACATGACATCACCTCAGCTGTTATTTGAAGTCTGGCACGATGCTATGAAGGTAGTGTCATGGTTTTTTTTCATCTATAAACTCTGCTAGGGAATTTTCTGAATACTTCGGGGAAAACAGATGGATTCACATTGATTTTAAGTATCTCATTTAGGTGTCTAAACAAGAAGATTATTTACCTATATAGTCAATGGAGACTGGGCTTGAGTTCTCAATTCCTACACATCTTGAGTAGGTAACCTAAGTGCATAGCATGCTATGAGAAGCCAGGAAGCAATTCTCTTGGAACAAACTATGTCATTTTAAAATATAAAACCATGGTCAATAACTTTCACTGTGTTTGAAATCCTGCTTTCTTGTGCCATTTTCTGTCAGTTTGACAAAAAGCTTGAAGAACTCTGCAAGATACCGACTTATGCACATCAAGCCAAAACAAGCTCAATTGCACACTGAAGTAAAATAAATGCATCTTTAAGACTGAAACCCAGAGCATCAGATGAAGTCTACCAACATTATCTTTCCTTTACATATTCATTTAGTGGCAAAAAATCCAACTTGCATCTCTCTGTTGAGAATCAAAAAACCAAACCACTACTTAAAGTGAAAGAGCAAGATTCAGAGAACAGTAGAAACATTTAAGACTTGCAGGGATTTTGCAGGATTTAATTAAAAGCTGCAAGACATACTTATGGGTAGATCTTTTAAACAGAATTCTTGCCTTTGGCATGTAGTAGTAATATTGAAGACTTCAGCCACTCAACAGTTCCTTGTATTAGTGCCCAGTTTGTCTTACTGTGCATACATTATGGTTAATATTAAATGATTTCATCTTTAGTGTGTACCTGGGGGGAGGGAGAGGCTGCCCTCTGAGAGGAGCTTTTGTACCATACTAGCACATATTTCTGCCTTCTACAGCCTTGTCTGCATCAGAAATATGGAACCAGAAATTCCCCAGAAGTAATCACAAGAATGACTGTGACAAGTAACACAGGTCAGATATTCTTAAACAATGCCGTCATCGTAACATCTTCAAAGATTTCTTGATTTCTACATTTCCTCTTAGTCATGTCTTAGTCAAGATTGACACAGGACTAAGACAGTCTAGCCAGAAAGCAGCTTAGATACTTACACATATCAAAACAATGGAAGAGTAAGTTTTCCAGTCGGCATACCCAACAGCAACCTGGATACACAGTGCTATTTAATGGTGGCATGTTAGCATACAATGTATTCCACATTCAGGAACTATTAAGGATAGTAATCACTACACAGACTAGTTTTAAAATTAACATATCAGGAGAAGCCCTCTAGTGTGTTCAGACAATAAGTCAGCTTCTAAAACCAGAAGAGAAGCAGCTAATACAAATGAAATGCTAATTTTTCCCCAGACAGTGAAGCAACACTCTCTGTGTATTCCAGTTCTTTTGTAGCATGTGAACATTTGAGCTTATTCTCTCAGACTTCAGAACAGTGTGGACCCTTGAAGAGTTTTTCACTATTTCTTTCCCATCTGAATCAGCATTGGGAAAAAAGAAGGTTCAAACCTTACATTTCCACACACACGATTAACTGTACACAAGATATGCAAACAACACACATTGCCATAACTCTTAGTACCCACAGATTGCTAATGCCACAAAAATAGCTCCAGTTATTCTTTAGATGTTCTCTCAGCACCAAAATAAGCAATGCAGACTTGTCTATCTCCTCTTCACCCTCACTCACAAAACTGTATCAGCACTTTTGAGTGCTGAGGAGTAGCTCTGCTCTATAATAAGAATATGTGGGACATCACCTTCCTCAACAGACCTACTTTCCTGTATGTATGGAATACAAATTGAAACTATCCCTCTCCCCTTACACTACCACTTAGATCATACTCCAAAAAGAACACAGTTTTTTCCTACAACCAATGCATCATCAGAAAGAACCAACTAAACTTTAGTCCTGCATACCTAGGAACTATCTCACATTTAATATGGTCCCCACTCTATGCACAGGTACTTAGTACTGTTTTATATACTCTAACACATTTGTGTAGTACAGTCACATTCTGATTACAATAAAGTTGTGAAAGTACCACAGAATTTATTTGGCCACCATAGCTTAGTGCTTACAACATGTAGATCAAAAAGTATGCAGCTTGACATTTAATTCCCTAAAATGAATACGATTGTGACAAGTAGAAAATGAAAGATTTTATTCTAAATCATCTAAGGACAGACATAGTAAAATCAGAAATCATCACAAAAACATCTTAAATTAAAATTCCATATTAGAAATATCTGTTAGAGAAAAGAAATCAGCAGGTCCTCTACATGTACTCTTCAAGTTAATACCTTTTGGCATGATGAAACTGTTCAAAGAAATAATAACCACTGCAATGGTATTAACAGACTTTTTTTCAGGCTGCTTTAATCTTATAGTCTGTCCAAGAAATTAGCAGAGCACATACATGTGACTTACTGGCAAAAAAGAAAAAGGAAGGTAATTGAGCCAAATTTTTTTTTTTACATCATTGCTGCCCTCTTCTGGTTTAAAATTTCTCATTCTCCATACTTTATATACTAACTAATCCATCTCAACTAATTACATTACATTTATATGGAACACGTTCAGAATTAAATTCATTTAGTCTAACACACAAGCAATTCTGGCATGCTAAGAGCCCCACACACCTTTAAATATTATAATTTGAGAGTTGTGAATTAAAACCTATTATTAAAATTGATTGCTAGTATAATTTTTAAAAATTAACTGTTACTCTAAAGTACAGGAGTCAGCTTTGACATTATGACAGGTGTCAACTTAAGGTTATCAGGAAAACAGAAAACCAACAGAAGAATTTGAAAATGCTTATTCAAAAGAAGTATAAGGAGAAGACAGAATCACATTTTGTTCCTATTCAGGCACAGAGTTTTTACTTGTTCCATTACAGAAATATATCCAGCAAATGCAATTCAATATAAACACATTAATGAATAATTAAAAGAGTTTATTGTGTGTTTTATTGTGAACTAAGCACTTTTCATATCGCCACTATCCAGAAAACCAGGCAGACAAAAATAACATCTACCCTTCTTTCTTGCCAAAATATCAAACATCTCATTATAGAATTTCAGAATAAAAACAGTGAGTACCAGTTTATGCACTGCTCAAGCGCTCGAGAAACTCAGCATATTCTGTCTTCATGACACACGTAGCATTGTCCATTCCCCTCCTTGTTCCCACATATACTTTTCCTCCCACTAACTTCGCATCATAACTTCTCTCATCTTTTGCTGCTCCTCAGAGCAGGCTTAAAGAACAACATACCCTGATAGTTCATCAGGGTTTTGTGTCCAACTCAAAATCAAGAGAGCCCTATGTTTCACATTTAACATCACCTTTGCAGTTCTTCCTACTCTGCATTAGCAGATGGCAATGGTTTCACTTCTTATTGCACATAATTTCATGAGCTTAGTCTGCCCTACTCATATAATTATTCTACTGAAGACAGAAGAATTTAAATATATTGTCAAACAAATAGAAATAAATTTATTTTAAGTTTTGCAATAAAGCCACCAAGTATTTATAGCAATTGAGCCGTTAGTCATACAGAGAAGTTGCACAGTAATGGATATTTTACTTGTGTTGACCCTACAGATACTAGGCAAGAATAAATCTCCTTTCTCTTGCTGTATAAAAGTTAAGTTTGTTATGCTGAAAGTTTTCAATGTAACAGCTATTTTTGTCCTAAGAATACTAATAATATGAGTGAAAGCCACTATAGTCCAAACTAGAAGTTTGCCAGAATCAACCATGTTTTGAAGCTATGCTTTGTTTCGGTTTGTTTGTTTGCTTGTTTTTGTTGGCTCTTTCATCAGCTGCTATACAATTAAAGGATTCATCCTGATCTTTAAAAATGTAGCATGTACACTTTGGAGGTTAGAGAAGGAGAAGAGAGATCCCTGGAGTTCAAGAGCTGCTGCTTCCATTTAACTTGGAAATGCCACTGCTACTGACAGTTGCCACTTCATATCACAAACCAAGGCCAGCAGAAACACTACCAGAGGCTTATGCCTGCAAGGACAAAATAAGCTCTTTTTCTCAAGAGAGAGATGTGTCTGTCTAGGCAAGAATGACAGAGAGAATTGAGGTAGAAACTGCACTTAAAAGACAAGAAATACGTATATTAAATCTTGCAAACTAAGGTCTTGTCTGAAAACAGGCTGCTATTTTTCCCCTGTCTCTGTCCAAAACTGAACTTTCCATAATTTAGGACAGAAACTCTTTAGACGTTTCTTGCCTAGTGGTAAGCACTTCACCAGAAAAGCTTTCTAAAAAAACTCAAAAACAAACACTCAAAAACCAAAACAACACAAATCAAAACCTTTTACATTTCAAATGCTGATTAAAGAATAAAACCTCACCCTCAACCACCAAATCAAACTACTTCTTGGTTTAAGTTCCCAAACCAAATGCACTCAGGCCTTTATCACTTGCTCTGGGTATGAAACAGGCAGAAAGAAGGAGGAAAAGCTAACAACACCAAGTCCACATCAGGCATTAAAATTAAATTCTAAGGGTAGCTTATGCGGACAGTTAAAAGGCCATCATTGTTCTTGGTCTCTGAAGTTATGACCATCAACAGCATAACAATGCAGATAAGGTCAGTAAATGGACTCCAGAGTTTCTGCAAGCATATGTTGTAGACACCTGCACATTAAAGATCACGAACACCAATGGCCATTTAAAAAGACTAATTCATGTAAACATGGTATCTGTCTTGTGGTTACTGTTAGAGAAGGAGAAGATCAAAAGAATCATCTTGGACCCCATACCCTGAAGAGAGAGAAAAAATAATATATGTGGTAGTAGGACAAAAAAAACCTCCTGAACCTTCCTTGTTTCCCTTGAGTGTTACAAAATGTTCTGCCTTAAAGATCAATGGGATAAACACAATACTCCAGTACTCTTAATCAAAAGAACTATTTTAAGTACACTAAGAGCAGCATATCCAAGAGTTGTACAGCCTCTCAGGTCACAGGCTGCAGAGGTAATTTATCCACCAGGCCATGAGATGTTGATGCATTCCTCTGATAAAGGACTGCCACCAAGTTAATTCTAAAAAGTGGATCACTCATGCTCTCATTCTGCAGGGGTTCCCAGAAGTGACATAGAGGGCTTAATAATGTTCAGAACTGACTGGCTTTTGTCAAGCTGATAAATTTGAGTGTCTTTGCCCTCCATAAATACTTTTTTCATTCAAAGTTTACAGTGATTAAACTTTTATGTTCTCCGTATGTGTAGCATAGATACCATTCTACTTGTGCACATATCTATATTTAACATTTCCATAGTTTCTCTTACTAAAGTAATCGGTTTAAGATGTGATTTTTTTTTTTTGTATTTACCTTGTAAATCAGCATTAGCTTATGTAAATCAGCATTAACTTCCAAAATCTGGGTCTGTTTGGTTACTTAAGCTAAATAGCTACCAGGAGCTACCTCAGACATAGAGAATTGTTTTTATACCTAGACAGATAGTTTTCTTTTTATATTTTTAAGTACTGTAACAGGTCAGCCTCCAGTCAAAAGCTGGGTGCTTTAGCAAAAACTGGGTGAAATTCATCCAAGGTATTACTTCACTGACTTCCCTGCAGTTACATCAAGTATGAGCCTGACCCTAGGGCACACTATTAAAGTTTTTTAAAAGTCAGCAATGTTCTTTTTTTTTTTTATTAGGGAACAAACAGTGCAAAATTATATAATGACCTATATTCAGTGATGGAAAAGTGAGATTAATCAAAATGTCAAAGACATATAAAAGATGCATTAAAATACAAAAGCTATATCAAGTACAAAACATTTCACAATAATACAATCTATGGCCCTCAGTCCACTAACTGCTTTGAAAACACTGCAGACTTGCAGGCAGTAAATGCACAAGCACAGATCAGTCACCAAGTGCAGATGAACACACGGCATCTGAGATATATTAAATCTTCTCCACATGAGACTGCAGCCGAACTGCACGTGTGGCACACCTACCACGTTTGGAACATTTGGTGTTCTGTTGTGAACGGTATCTTTGGAGGCACCAATCTCCTCTTCCCTTTTTAAATTTGAAAATATACATCCCCATTTCCCATAGCAATTACCACAAATGAATGGCAGATCTCATTTCTTAGTCTGCACAGCGATTCCAAGGAGCAAAAGACATTTGTAGTGTTTTGAACTATCAACCATTTATTCCATTACTTACTTAGGAGAAATGCAGGTAGTGTAAGGCTTACAGATTTCCACTCCAATGAAGAGAAAATACAGATGCCTGTCTGGAGGAATTCTTAGTATTTTTCATCACCCATTTAAGACATATACATATCAGTATAGACAACCTAGACATGCATAAAGCCTTCGAATATTAGATACTGCCTTAAAATATAACAAGAGCACATTTTCCTATAAGCCATTTTGAGAGAAGGTTTAAGAAGAGTGCAACATATGTCTCAGCAAGCTCCAGAAGGGTGTATTAATACATTCTACTCACAAGAGCTGCTGTTTTGCATCACATCCACGCCAGTGTTTGAGGCTATACCCAACTAGAAGGGCATGTGATACTGAACAGACCAAGGGCTGCTCCAAGTCTGTGCAGCCCAGGCTTGGGGGAAAGAAGAATTAATGAGGAAATGAGAAAAAAGCAGATGGTGCTGCAGTACTTATTCCTGCATATCTGCCACCTCAAGCGGTTTCTATACAGGCAAAGCCCTGGGGCCCCACCTGGTAGACATATAATTACCTTAAATGTGCACTTATGTTTCATTACACCTTAACCATCACTATGCACACTGATTACAAGTATCAATCCATTTCATTTTCATACACCTCTGCGGTTGCACAGCATTCAACTGTGAAAATTCGGCACTCTCATCACTTCTAAAACAAGGCCCATGCTGATAAACAGCAGTGGGCAAATTATTTGTCACTCTGTAGGGTGCCAGTAGGGTTTGATAAGGATGACATCACTCCCATTTTACCAATAACAATGACACTAACAAGAACATGTAATCAGCAAGCCTCAGTGCTTGGTCTAGCTGTGGCAGGTGCAACTTTTTTTATGCTGTAAATAAGCCAGCCAGCATTAGCTTCCAGCACAAGTACAAAACTATTTATTTTATCAGAATGTTAAGCAGAAGTTGGCTTCCATAAGGCACTGCAGCTGCTGTCGCTGCTTCTACAGATGCTTTCATTAATTTTATCAAGGACATACTGAAGTAAGTGCTTGATCAGCACAATGGCTACTTAGGAACAGCTGGAGAAACTAAACAATTAACTTAAGGAGACTATGCAAGCCCAATATGCAAATTAAAATAATTAAATATTTTTTAAAAATGCATTACAATACATGTACGAATGGAGCACAAAGCTTTATAAAGTAAGAGTTGCAGTGGGAATGGGGCTGGGAAAGCAAATAAAATCTTCACAGTTCTTACTTACATCTAAGCTAAATTCCTGTAACCTTTAAAATGATCCATGTCTTAATATTATAATACCTACTTAGGTACTTTAAAAATTAAGTTACAGTGAAAGATATTGCAGTTTATAATAACCAAGCACAAAAAGGACTTTAATATCCTTAGAGAAGTTGCATTTTAGTATTAGCTGTGAAAAGATATTTTGCCACAGTAGACTAGAAATTTAAAAATGTTATTTGTTTTATGACACCTTTACTACTTGGAATACTTAAAGGACCAAGCACTGTACTTAATATACTATGTTTTATTTCTCCTTCTTCAGAGAAGAACTTCATATTGTGCTCTAAAAAAGCATTACAAAAAATCCACTTGCTTACTCCTCCTTATTCAAACTCTCATGGTATCTGGTTGATTAAACCTCAAAGAAAATTTCTATCCCTATGTTTGCAAAAATCTTTCCACCTAACAGTGGAAGCCGAGTAGCTGAAGTTTCACCTCCCTGCATGTTCAAGGCCATCCAGCTACCACTCCTCAGATTTTGGAAAGAACAGCAACAGACAAACTAATGTTAGTTTTATTACCTGCTCTGCCTCTGCTCAGGATAGTAAGGGTTTTCTGCAGCACTACTATTCTGTCTCATTGCTGCAGCCTGGGAAAAATACGAACAAATGCAGCTACCAGCATATTCACAAAGAAGGAAAAAGAAACACTCCTGGGGAATGGTAAAAATAATAGAGAGTATTCTTCACAGCAGAAAATCTGGTGCAGGGCAACAATAATTACTTTTACACAAGTGCTCTGAGTAGTTTTACTGAAGTTGGCTTAGCTGGATTTGCCCGTGGCAGATGTGACACACTATCCAAGATGATGTTTGCTGCCTTCAGTAGGGGGGATGGTGGTGGGGAGCTGCAGCAGACATGCCCAAAGAAATCACTCCCGTGATGTTGTAAATTTTGTCCAGACATGCCATTTGAATCTCTGTCCTTTCTACATCCAAGAAAAAGAAGCTTCTTGTATGGAAGACAGAATAATCTACTCTATTTGCAGAAACTGGAAAGTACTAAAGGAGAAAGAAAAGGTAAGTCTGTTATAGCCTTCCAGTGTTTGAATGCACTTGACAATTACATTTACATTTATTGGCAGTAATTATTGAATTGGTCTGCAACTACAAGTATTTCAAATGAAATCTATGAAATATACCTTCATAGATTAACAAGGCATTTAAAAACCCCAGAGTTTCTGAGCAAGAATGCCCTCGCTACTGGTAATGAACCTGAACTTCCTTGAATCCTTCATTAACTCCTCGCCTTTCATGTTCCCCAACCAGAAGCTCAACTTATTAAGCTTTGCTATGATAAAATGTGTTCTAACAAAATGGTGTTCATGTCATCTGTGTTTAAATAACAATATTGAGCACAGGTGAAGGAGAATCGCATACTAATATAACATTAGCTTACATGAATAATGCAGCCCAAACAAGTTTTAGTTTAAATACATAAAGGTAAGCTTTACTATTTGAAGAGTACTACCACGGTACTTGCATTAGATAGACCTCTGTGCAATGACTGCTATGAGTATTTGTAGCTTACTTTCAGTAAGACTCTGCAAGTTAAAAATTAAATTTTCTAAAACGCACTATTACTAATGTTCAACTCTTGTTTGAAAAGTATGTCAGCTTAGTGTTTATCCAAACCCAATGAAAAGGCCTACTCTGTAATGAGTAGGATTCCTACTGTGCAGCCAAAAAGGAATTGGGGGGGGGGGGGA
>VZTJ01000403.1:1087807-1129878 GCA_013397795.1 Orthonyx spaldingii
GTGGGGGGGGGGGGGAAGGCAGCTGGAGAAACTGGATCTTCCTGCTCTGCAGAGTATTTATACAGAATAAAATTCACCTATTTTTTTATCTACATACAACAAATTTTATTTTGCTATACACATATCTGTCAAACCCTCCAAACAGGCTCATTTCCTTAACCGTTACCTATTCCTTTCCTTAAGTAATTTGGAAATTTTTGAGGTTTTACCAGATACAGAAGGTTAAACAGTCTAGATTCTGGTGAGCTAACTGCAAAGCAAACCTTCAAAAAATCTAGATAAGGGAGAACACCTTGTTCTACTCCCAGAGTAGGAAAATCCAAACCAAATGCCACTTCTTGCTCCTAGTGGGGCAGTATTATTTAGGTAGATGAGAACTGCTTACTCAAAACCACACAGACAAAGGTGACAAAGACAACTGGGATTTTACCTTTAAAATTTACAAAAAACGTCTCACAGACTTCTAAGGTCTGGTTTACATGGCACAACCACAAAATTTCACTTGAGATATTTACACATTAGTGTTCTGAAGTGACTCAGGTGTTGCACCCCATGCACCACAGCATTATAATCCTGAAACAATAAAAGTAGTTTAACTAGCAAGAGATCCCTTTAGGAGATCAGGCAACAGGCATGCTTAACTACAGGTGACTGAAAGGATGCTGGGCCATGACAGCTACAATCATTTCAATATCTAACACTGTGTTACCTTTCAAATCAATGCCCAGTGATGGACAACACCTCCATATTAAGGAAACTGATCCAGAGTTTGCGGTCTCCTTTGATCGTTTCAGGAAACTCTGCTGTTATGCAGTGGTATGTTTAAATGGTATATTACATCTGCTATTACATGAAAAGATAAAACCTGAAAAAAGAGGCAAACGTTCAGGCTTGGGGAGGTCCCATTTTTTCCATCATCACTGTGTTGCTTACTACAATTTGATAAGAAGTAGATCTGGCAGATTTTGATAAAACTCACTTTCTGAGGAAACCATGAAGCCATTTTCATAACAATGAAGATGTGTTCAGGTTAAAGAATGAGATGCTTTCAAATTTCTTCTTCCACTTCATTGTACAACAGTGGACACTTAATCTAAGAAACGCTTCCAAAGATCAAGACACCAAACACAGAAGTGACACCATTTAGCCTGTTCTCCACAATGGGTTCAGACAGGTGAGCCAATATCCATTCCACAGTGAATTTCATTGCTAAAGGACAGGAGTTTATGCACATGCAAGTCAGCAATCCATATCACTGTAACACATGGGCCTGCTGCAGTGTTCCAGTAGATATACATTAGTTACATGTACTCCACATTTGCTTACCCCTCAAACACAGGACCTGAACTTATTTCTAAGACAAGCTGGATTAGTATTTTACCATCACTTTTTATAATTCATTTTTGAAAAGGGAAAAATAAATTACAAGAGGAAAGAAAGCAATATGCATACATGGAAAACCTGATTTGTACTAGAGCATCCTGTGAGCAATGACATGCTTTTCATGTCCTTTGCACTTGGTATATCTCCAGCATATACGGCATCAAGTTTTTGTCACCAGCCTGACAGCTTCTGATAAACTATTTTCACAGCACAGTAAAAAAGTAAAATGTCTCTGCTAAAAAGTTTCCAGTCGAGAGACATACATTAAACTCAGAACTAAAAATTGATATAAAAATACTTTCTAGACTACCTGAGAAAAAGTACAAAAGTACATTAAGTTCATAGTTTACTATGTATATACAATTTTTCAAGTTGTGTTCAAAAGCAGTGCAACACTCATGGACCTTCATCATCATCATCCACTAATAGAGAAGACTGAAAGACTCATAAAAACAAGTAATGGATTTTGTTACAAGCATAAACTCTCATCACGTTTTTTTATTACGAATCAAGGCTAAAGAAATAGGTTCTATGTGGAAATAACTGAATGTATAAAAGAATTTGATTTCTCACCTACAAAGCAAATAAGCACTTGTGTATTTTAATGTAGCAAAAAGTGCAAGGTTCTTGATTATTTTAAATTCAATCCTCCCTCCCCTTTTGATCACCTAAGTCTGTTTTGCACGAAATTTTGGAAAAAATATCCCTGTCCAAAATGCCTAGCAGCATGGCCACAGAGTATAAACACTTTCCACTTTGAGTACCTCTGATATTTGACAGCTCTACGAGCACTTGAGCATCATTTATCATATTTATTTTTAATAGCTCTCCCTGGGCACAGCTGCCTTGGATGCCAATCTTCTTTTCTTTTGCCTCCTGTAAATATTTGAAATAGCTATTCATTAACAGTTGCAGATTTATTCGGCACTGCTGTATTGCTTGTGAACTGGAAATAGCTTTTATTTTTCTCCCCCTATCTTTTGGCTGATCTGAAAAAAGCCTGCTGTTTAGGTTCAATCTGTCAGGATTTAAATTATGCTCCAGCTGAGAGCTAATCAAGGGTATCTGACCTGGTTTACAAATAAACTAGGAACAAGAACATTATTTTTTCCTTTTTTTTTCTTTAGGGCATTGGACCCATATATGAAAACAAACCATGAACAGGTCACAAATACAGTTTTCCTAAATTAAAGCAGAAGCAACTTGTCCAGAAACAACTTGTTCTTACGGGTGCCTTCCTAGAGGTTCTGGAGTATTCTCACTGACAGCTCTTACACCTAACTTATGTGCAATATATGAATTTCAGATTTCAGTACTTTTGCACAATGTACATAGCATTAAAAAGGCATGTATTTAAGCTATCAAGACACCCTGGTGTGCACATCAGGAGTCCCACATATCTGTACAAATCATAGCTTTTATTTTCATAGGGCAATATCGCAGAAAAAAAGATTGCTTCATTCATCATGATTGCTCCTAATCCATTTCCACATACAACCAAACTGTGCATAAAAGCCATCTCCCTAATATCTGAGCTTACTAAATTGTACAAAACTCTTAAGAAGTGTGTTTTAAGATCTATTTTCTTTGGCTTTAGACTAGAGAGGCCACAGAGCTCCCTAAAACATACCAGTGCAAACTGCACCTAAATAATCACTTCTGTAGCGCATAACAACAACATCAAATTTTTGAATGTCAGACACTGCGACATGTGAGAGGGTTTTAAGAGGAGAAAAACTGCAGCCATATCTTGTCTAATGAAAAAAGCCCCTAATGCATCCATACAATATAACCCTCTTCCTTCAGAAGGCTGTTAAAGCTGCAGAATATATTTTGTTTAAAGGAAGTGTTGATGAACCGGTCTGACTCTGTATTAAATGCTATGAACAATGCCAGGGCAACATGCAAATAGTGTTTTCTTTCACCTAGTCCTGTCCTGTTATTTCATGAACAATCACAATCACTGTAGCATTATGTCTAAAGCTGGCATAAAAATATTTTAATACCTATTGGCTTTTGTCTTAACATAGTAAAAGGTACCTGAGGGAAGGTTAAAAAAACAGAAGGGACAACAGTTAACCATGAGAGAGGTCCATCTAATCTCCGGGATCAAGCCTGCAAATTCATTTTTTATAAGCTACTTTTAGTATTCTCTCAACACTCTCTTCCTGTCGCAACTGGGCTCATCATCACCCAGAGTTTTACTCTCACTATGACTTCACTGTATATAGCATGAAAGATTAGATAATTTGTTTTTATAACTTACACTTCTTTACACTTGAGATATGCTGTGAGTTGAGTTGCTTGATGTTGAAGTCTCTTGCTTCTGTGAACTGCACCTTTATCATTGAATCACATAACACTTTTAAAGGTCTTTGGAAGAAAGTTATCTCAGATCAAAACAGCTCTTAGTTTCCTATTAAATTAATCTCAGAAGTTGCAATCTTCTATTAGCATTAGATATGGAGATGGCATGGCCTTGAGTCACAGTGGTATTGCACAACATGTCAAGATCACCAACACCACAAAACCCAACATTCACATGGCAGGTGAGTCCTCATTACAAAAAGTGATTGAGAGCAATACTAAAAGCATAAGGTACACTTTATCTAAAGTATACTGGGGGAAATTAGTGACTTGCTGAAGTACAGCTTAAGAATAGCCACAAGTTAGACCATTAGTCAGTTTAGTCTAGAGTCTTCTCCCACAGGATGCTTAGTGGAGAGTATAAATACAGGCAGCATAAGTGATTTTCTCAATACTCAGAGAAATGAAACACTCCCTTGTAAGATTTGTTACTATTTAAAGAAAATGGATTCTTCTTTCATGCCTCTGCCTTATTTCTTCCAAATGCTCACACTTCCACTATGTCCCACACTAGGAGGTTTCTCAGCTTTAACGACACTATGAGATTAAGAATCTCACTGCAATTTGTTCTGAACTTGGCCTTTGCTAGCTTCACTTAATGCCTTGGGGAACCTGGTATGGGTCGAGATATCCAGCACTGCTGTTTGTTTTAAGAAGTAGTCGGCACGTCAGTCACCTTGCAGTAGAAGGGATGTCACTGTTGGACCGAAAACGGAACAAAGAATTGGAGCAAACTTAAGGAAGAATGCTAAATTAATTTATTTAATTATTACAGATTTATACACACGTGAGAATACTGTTTTGATTGGTTGAGACCAGTCCACCCCCCTGGGACTGATTGGACAGAACTCTGATCGTGCGTTTCCAAAACCTATTCTCACAAACATGAAACTTATATTTTATAAACATTCAGTAGAATTCCCGTGAGAAAGGAGTTCTGTGCTGTTACAAAGGGGTACTGGGGCATGCACGATTTGACTCATTTAGCCCATAAACAAAAACACAGAAAGGAGGTGGGCAAACTTTATGCTGAGAGATCATAATTCTGTCACAACTCCTATTCTCCAAAAATCTCTCCTTCACATCCCCACAGCAAAGAAAGAGAAGTCAACAGAAGATACCATCTTGAGTAGTCTTGTGAGTAGGAGGTTTCAGTAGCAAAGAACAGCTAAGGCTTGTTCCTACAGAAGGCCAAGCTATTCAGGAGGAGACTATGTACCAAATGATAAAAGGAATCATTGCTGCATTCTGATAAATTACCTTTGGACACATTAAAGATGACTTAAACTTAGTAGGCACCTGGGGCAACAGGGTGCCATCAGATTTGTTAAGTCAATGATTTGGATTCTGGTCTCTGTTCTGGTCTACTCTTCGACAGTAGAAATCGCAGTTTCAGGCAGCTGATTGCAGCATAACATGCAAAGCTGACCATGAGAATACTCCTATAATATTTTGAAAGTATTTCTAATCCAGGTTTTACAAATCCAGCAGTAAATACATGAGTAAAATATGTATTATCAAAGAAATACAAGTTCATACAACTGAAAAAATATTTACAAGGAGTGAAAAAATTCCAATACCTCCATGGTTAAGAAGCCACATAAAACCAAACTCCCATTTTCAAATAAAATGAAATATATGAATTTTTCCTCCCAAAAATCAGGCTTATTAAAAAAATACAGCATGCTTTAATATTAACTCCTTTTAAATTAAAGACTAAATACACACAAAACCAACTTAATCTGCCTGGTAAAGAGTTAACTACTGGCTGTGGCATTACTGAACCTTGTGGTTTACACTCCATTTCAAATACTGCAAACTTAGCAAAAATAAATTTATAAATAAAATTAACAAGCAAGTAATGCTATCCAGCTTTTTTCTGCTGCTGTTCCACTAAATAAGCATGAAAATAATATAACATACACTACTCTTGTGTAATATAAACAAATTTTCCAAAAAAAAAGAAAAAAAAATAATTTCAAGCAAACTTCAGATTGATGAGCTCCTCTGAAGAAGCCACAAATGAGCCAAACATTCTGCTAAAAAGCATGAAGACTAGAGTGTGTTTCAACCCTCTCTTCTCCCCTTCCCCAGTTAAGTTGGAACAGGTATTTCCTGCCTTTGGAAGATGAGAGAAGACAACCCAGTGTGTCTGGTATTACATGAAGTTGTGTAGGACCATTTCTCACCCCACAAGCCAGTTAAACTGGCCTAGGAAAGAGCAGCTCAGTGATGAGAGAGAGAAGCTTGGGCAGATCACCACATCTAGTTCCCCAGACATCCCTCTACTCCCTTGCTCCAAAGGCCTAGTTCCATTAGGACTCTCCAGAACTGTGGTACTTCTATAATGTCAGCATCTGGGAAGATTCAACTTACATCAGTTACTAAAGTCACCCTGTGAGGTTTCTAAAAACACATTCTGTCTTACCCCAGATCAGTCCCCCAGCCTGATTCACACAAGGAACACTCTCCCAGCCAAAAAGCAGGTGGCCTGAAGAAAGGATGAAAAAAAAAAAAGAGGGGAGCAACGGAGAGGATGAATGGAGGAGGAAAGGCGGGGGGAAGAGCTGGCCAAAAAATGCTCCTTTTACTTGCAGTGGTTGCTAAAAGTACAGCTGAAACGATAGCCTAAGGCTGAAGATCAAGTAGTAATTTTAATTGTATACATCTCTGCTTTGGCGCTCTTTTCTATTAAACTTTTATTTTGAACAAAAATAAAATACACCTTTTTTCATAACAGTACAAAATTAGACAGGCTGGCTGTCATTCAAGGACTTAAACAGCACAAATGCAAATATTTGAGTAGGAAAATAGAAAGGAACAAGAAGACTGAATTATATAGAGCAAATATGACCAAAAATTGGGGGTTTCTTTCTGCTGAAGAAAAAAATAAAACCTTTGTTAGACTTTTCTGGTTCTTGAAACTGCCAAAGCTAAGAGATTAGTGGAGTCTTATTGTCTGTAGGATTCTTAGTCAGGCATGCAAAATAAGCATTCGTGTATTCAATTTATAATCCTTATTTCCAACACTGTAAGCTACAACAACCCATGCACAGTCAAAAAGAGTTTATAAAAAAGGAGCATTACTAGAGTAGGTTTGATGGACACAAAAAGGTTATCTGGTCATGCTATCAGACATTCTGGCAACAGTGTCAATTTATCTGGCAAGTTATCTTCTGGACAATGCCTATGTACCTCTGGCAACATTTAGAGAGAGTACAGTATCCTGAAGCAGCAATTGTCCAGATTTTAAAAAAATATGCATTTTATTTCATGTTACAGAATTAATAGGCTTTATGTTTTGGAACAGACAACCATGTAATGAACAACATTTCAAAGCATCCAAGGAATCTATTTAAAGCTATTCAAGCTTACAATAATCCCCATAGAGAAGAAAATATTACTTTCAGAAACACAAGCCAGCACATGGAGACTTTGACTCCTGATGAAAATCTTTACAGAAACATGATTTTTTGCAAATTCTAGGGTGACAGCTCCTCATTAAATGAATGACCACCCCTTGTTACTTCATTATCTTCCTTCCAGTCTTCCCTAAATAACAAACTTTTTTCTGTCATCCCACACGAGACCTGAGACAACACCATGGTAGCAAATACAGTGACCAACCACTTATTATCCTGAATGCAATCATGTATTATTCTACTTCAATTGTTTACACTGCCACATTACAAGCTCTTTGGGGCCACATTTATTTTAACAGGTACACAATACTTACACAGTAGAATCACAATTACACAAATGGCACAGAGTGACAAAGGGATTTTCCTTGAAAGTGAACTGCCCAGTTACAGTTCTGCACATGATGCGGCATACTTACAAAAGCTACTGTGATTCATTTGTGTCCTAACTGAGGCATGGGCATGATTTTTTGGCAAATTAACTCTTAGGGCATGATTGCTCTACAAGGCTGTTTGACAGGACTAAATCCTCTATGAGCAGCGGAAGAAGGCATTAACACATGGAGCAAAAGAGAAGGTTTCCCTCCCTTGTTTCTGATGCCTAGTACCACAGTAGTCCTGGCAGCCAGGGAAAAAAGCATAATGCATAAAATCAAGCTGAGGTATGGAGCATGCCTACAAAATCTAACAGGCAAAATCAAGTGAGTCTCCACAAAACCCATTTGCACCAAGAACAAAATTTAATTTAAAAAAAGAGCTGACCTGGGGCAAAGTATCTGCCACACTAAGGCAGGAAAGCTTCCATAACTTTTTAATGAGTTTTTCTGGTTTCTAAACCTGTCAGGAATAACATGTTCTCCCAAATGTAATTCTTGCAAATAATTTGATGATCTTAACTAGAAGTATCAATTAAAGCTTGACAGAGTTATAAGGAAATAGAAGCAAGATTATATTACTGAAAGTTCTTGGCAACTATAAAATTAGAAGATGCCATGTTCTACACCCTTAATGAAAATATTAACAACATATTAAACTAAATCTGAGCCTTCTGCTGGTTCTTAGTGTTTCTGTGAAAAACAGTGGCATGTTGTGAATCCCAGAATCCTTTGTGGCCAGAGGGCACAGAGAAGATCAGTATGTTTAATATTTTGATGACAACATCAAACATACTGCAAGTGCACTGCAGAGTGATCAGCCTTTGGCAACAGATCTTGAAAACACCGAATTTATTCTGCATGAGTCTATCACCCAGCATGTGCAATAGGTTTGAAGCATTCTGACAGCACACAACACACTACAAATGCACAAGAATGACTACATGGCTTTTGGCTCAAAGTCAGCTCACATCTGGCCATCTCAGAAGGAGCTTTCAATGCTAACTGCAAAAGACCAAGTAAAAACATGCAAAACAAAGGAAAAACATGCAGAAAAAAATATTTTTAAATACAACAATTTTTAATAAAATAAGGGATTAGCATAAGACCCACACAGATGCATTTTCACACTCCTTAAATGTCATAACAAAATTAATGGAGGAATTTATTTAAAGCATTTTAATAAGGGTATTGTCCAAATGCCTCTTGAATGCTGACCAGCTCGGGGCATTGACCACCACTGTAGGAAGGCTGTTCCAGGGTATGAGTGCCCTCTTGGTAAAGAAATATTTCCTCATGTGAAGTCCAAACCTCCCATGAGGGATGCAGCTTTCAGCAATTCCCATGTGTCCTGACATTGGATGCCATCGAAAAGGGATCAGCACTGCCCTCTCCCACTCTCCTTCTCAGAAAGCTGGAGAGAGCAATGATGAAAAAAGCTAGACACCAATAGTTTAATGTAACTGCCATTACATTTCTGAAGCAAAATTTAAAATAATGCAAACGAACCTTTTATGCAATAAGACATGCAGAAGACAACAGAAATAACAGTAACACAGAGGTCAACTTAACCCTTTTTGGTATAAAAAAGTGTACCAAGAAGATGACAGAGAGTTTCTTTCAGAGCCAAGAAGAAAGTTCACTAAACTAATTTGCTCATTCAAAAGAAGCTTGAAAATATATCCAATTTTGCAATTTACTACTGAAAAGACATTTTTATCCTTTAAAATATTTCTTTGCTACATGATGTTGGTTATGTGTGTTTAAACATGTTACACAGCAGTTCACACATACTTGGAGACACTGCTTCTACTCACTACTGATGGACTGTAATTATAACTTTTTTAAAAAATAAAAATAAAAAAATATATGTGGACAATGAAAACTAATTTATTATGCTATCCCATATAACTACAAAATGACAGGCTGGTACCAAAATATTTATCTTGGCCTAAGTATTCTGTGCATTAGCAAAGTCAGCAGGAAAAAAACTTGAAACATTCATAAGACACAAAAGACAGAAAGAATTTTAATAAACTTAAGAACAACAATGAAAAAAACTCCTAGCTCTATAGCCATACTCAAACAGCACAGCAAAATAAAGAAAGGTTGTTTATCAAAGCGTCTCAAATCCAGCAGTCCAAGCTCCCTGGAATGCAAATTCAAATTATACTTCAGGAATAATATTAGAATAAAGCCTACGTTCCCTAGAAGTCAGTAAAAAGGCTAACAGAAAAGATTTGTCTTAGAAAAACAGTCACCATTCTCCTCCTCCTCTCTCTCTCTCTCTCTCTAGGTCATATCTGCAGATGCAAGTGCTCTCTCTACAGTGTTAGTTTCAACTCTGGAAGGACCCTGAGTGCACAGCACAGGTTCTATCTGGATAACTGGGCACCCATTCCCGTGTTCAGAGACCAAACCTGCTACCGAGAGCGTAGCGTAAGCATCCTGGTTTGGTACTGCTTCTGCTAATCAATGGCAAACTAAAACATTGCCAATACTTCACATTTGCCCCTTTCATGACTATCAGCTGCCCTGAAATCATACAGAGAATTTACTGGTTGTTGTGCAGGGGCAAAACACCTACTAGGAATAAAGCTGAATGTCTTCACAGTACCTCATCAGAATCGCTAAAATCAAAGATCCTCAGCAAAGATCACAGTCATCTGAAAAGCTCTGGAAACCAATCACATTATATAAAATCAATCCTTATCATCACCCATGAACACCTGTTTATGGCAAGCTTGTGGAGAGAAAAATATTTAACACTAATGTCCTTTAAATTTTCAACACTCCAAATCTACCAAATTAGGGATAACTGCTAAAGACAACTAATGAAACCCAAGACTGAGTATCTTAGTTTTGGTACTCCCCTGCTTTGTAATATTACATGTTGTCCAAGATTTCCTAACAGAAGTGCTATTCAGAATTCAATACCATGCATGCCAGTGAACCATCATGCAAATAATGGAATAAAAATGATATTTTGCCACTACAACTATCCATCCAGAACAGAAGCAATTGTTCTGCATAGTTTGAGGGACGCTGTTTCCCAACAAGATGTGAATTTCATTTGAGCACCCTGATTACTACCATAAAATAAGCTAATATAATAGCTAATTATACAGTGTATATTTTAATAGCAGTATATTCCCTGCCATTTGCAACAGGCTAAAGAAGTACAGTTTTGCAGTGGTACATACAGAAGATTTTCATTCTAAACTAGAATGAAATAACAACTAATTCCATAAAAGTATTTATATTTTTAACCTAGTTTGCTGAATGAGCCAAAATTGCTTGCAATATAAAGTATTGTCTTTGCCCAGAAAGTCTCTCACAATATGTATGTTGTTAATGAAATCTTGTGAAATATTAAAGTTCATATGACTTGTAACTTCAAAACTAGAGAAGAAGCATAAACCTAAGCAAAGTATGCAAAACCTCCTCAATTTCAGTACACCTTAACACCTGGTCCAGTGTATTATGAAAGTATGCAGCATGTACTAGAAATCTACAACGGTTTTTGTGAACATTACATTGAATTCAAGATATTAAAATAATATACAAAACCAAAAACAACTTCTTTCAGAGGTCGGAAAAGTACAAGAAATAGGCTGATATTTGTTTAGTTATGGTGATTTCAGTCATCTCTTATTAATCAGTTTTCAAAGTGGGAAAACTTTTCATGGCACATCTGTACCTCTCTGTGTTTTTAACTAGAGCTTCAGCAATACATCTTCTGTGAAAACAGAAGTGATTGTTGAAGAGATTGTGGCTCAGTAACTCAGCACGAAATTGAATAATGGCTTTGAATTGCTAAAGTTTTTCACTGGATTGATGAAGTTTCTGCAGCCCACAGCTGCAGCAAGCTGACCATAATAAATTCTCCATGCACTGCGAACTAAGTATCTGACTATTTCATCCATTTCTAAGTATGTGAAAGCTGGAGGCAAAGCCATTTTACAACTGAATAAATACTTGCTTCTTTCCTTATGTCCTCTAACAGAGGTAGCAGTGAAGGCCAAACAAGAATAGAACTCCCTGGAGATGCCTGCTGTGAGAAACGTCATAGCATTTCTTCAAGAAATTTCAAAACAATAGCTTAAGGGCAACTTTTCCCATTAGAAATCAAATTATTTTGAAAGAGTCAATATTTATAATAAAGGCCACAGTACAACAGATGAATTGAATTACTGATTTTTCAATCCAAATGTACAATACTTAAGTTCAAAATACTTTCCAAAATTTCACATTCATTGCCTGCAAAGACAAACAAAACTCGAGTTTTATTTCTTGTTATGCCAAGTAAATACATCTTCATGCTAAGATAATCTGGAATTGATGGTATATATGTGCAATTATAAGAGGACAGACAAGTCTGGGTTTTTTTTCTTTCTACACATACCATAAATCTAAATAAAATTTAGATAGTTAATACGCAAGGTCATCATCCTGACTTATTACCCATCTTATCTTTGTCATATTTCCTTGAAGAATAGTCCAAAGTCTCTTTAGAACTTTTGAACAGCTATATAGTGCTATCTGAGTAACACTTCTTGTGCTACTTACAAATGGTAGCTTCTCTCCTGCACAGTAACTACTTGCCAATTTCAAAATCATCTGTCTTATACTACTAAAAATTTCTAGCTTTCTGAAACATGCTTTCTGAGCTGCTTCTCCACTAAAATAGTAAGTGCATTTATGCATCCTCTATTTCAGTTACTGATCATTTCATAATATAACTTATCCTACTAAACCAAGAAATCTAACACGACAGGATTCCTGTCAGACAATCCTAACAGACAATCCGATTCACAGCAACAAGAGCATTAATTCTACAAACCTAAGCAGTAAGAAAAACTTAGTGGCAATCACAGATGAGCTTCACAGAAGAAAAGAGAGGTGCTTGGCTTTTAACAAAAGCCAAAAATAAGGTATTTGCAACCTTAAGCGAGAACTTTCTGTGTGTATAATGTAGAACTTAGAATTTGTGAACATAGGCTTTGATTAGGAAAAGGACTCTTCCTTGCATAGTATGATAGGAATAGATAAAAGTTCATCACTGGCCTAAATAAGGTTCATTATGGATCCCTAAATAAGGATAGATTTAAACCACTTTTAATCACTGGAAACTTCTTACCAGAATGGTTGCAACTCTTGGAGCCATAAGTGAAGCCCAATGGATGTACTGTCTATACATCCACAGAGGATGTGGCATCAAATGTTGCATTTATTGCTCTACCTTTGATTCAAAGTATTTCATACAAAGATGGAAGGAGCTGCTACACCAGAATTACTCAAGTATTTTTAATCTATATTTTAATCCTTGAAAATGTCACACGAACAGAATAAACACCACCTGTGCCTTCACAATGAATACTGGTATAATTTGGAAATGTGTATTTTTGAAACACAGGTAAAATTTATAGATAAAGAACAAATACTAAGATACAATAAAGCTATCACAACTACCAGACATACAAGAGTTATAGGCAGATACTGGCACAGGGAGTGTACTGCAGGAAAAACTTAATATTTGATTGAATCCATGTAATGTTACAAATATCCTATTGAACGTAAAAGCTGATAAGCTCAGAAACATCCCAGAACTTCTTCAGTAAATTCACTACCAGCAAAAACACTATCCCTAAATAGGGTTTTAAGAATCCCTGGGAGGCTCATGAAATTTACTTTACAGTTGAATGAGAAAAGGTTTTTGTCATTCTAAGAAACCAGAGACAGAGTAAAATGACCACATTTTACCATTTCCACATCATCTTAAAAAAATGCATGAATAGAACTTCATTTGAACAATCCTAAAATCAAAATAAAATACTCCTTAAAGACTACATTTTGCAAATTATGGTGCACACCATAACAAAATCATGGTTTTCTACCAGAAAGGCACCAATGAGACCCAGCTGTGACTATTAAGAACAACAGAGTCATATTGTATCCCAATCATTATGGGTGAAGGTAAGCCCAGGTACGCTTCAGTGGCTGACTTTTATTGTAGGGATAAAACTCCTTACCTTGAAAAGACTGTTTGGCTCTGTCCACCAGTTCTTCAATTGGATAACTTGCTAGATCTCCTCTGGCATGCTTAGTTTTACAGTAGGTACATGCATTGAGACACCTGTTCAGAAAATGAAAATAATCAGTTTGTAGACAAGAAAGCCTTTATACGCACAGCTATATTTATTAAGTACATCTGGAAAAATTAGTTTTTATATCTATGACCAGAAAATAGTAGTATTCTATTTTAAAATCAATGCAATAGTTTGAAAAACATTTTGCTGTCCTAATTTCTTAAAGTATCTTTCACATCTATATGAAAGGTTGAAAAACAATCAGTGTTTTTCCCATATACAAAACCCAAGAGTGGGAATTTAAATATTTTTGAGCAAGTTATAAAAGTGTTCATTATGAAAGATGAATCTCCAGGTTTCCAATCCCTCTATTACATAAAAAATTCAACCTGAACAAGAAAATAAAGGGAAAAAGTCATCAAAGGCAGAAAGTAGATTTTTTTTTAAGTGTGTATTCTTGAAAAGACATTTCAATTATTTTTTCCTACTTTCCTTTGGCTTGTATAAACAGAACAAATAATGTAATGACAACAGAATCACCACCTAAAAAGACAGTTTGGCACAGAAGATTGGGGAAGTAATGAAAACTCCTACAAGAAAATGAAGGAATAATGTGATTGCTTTTGATTTACCTGACAATATGCTAAAGGCAGACTAATTCAGGGTACAAGGATGCAAAGGCCAACACAAACAAAAACTACCTGTCATTGTAAGGTTGTTCTGCTTTTTTTCCCTTGACCACTTTCCAAAGCTGATGTTGCTCTAGCTTTTTATAGGTTAAAGCATTTAAACCTAAGCTCCAAAAACCCTACAGACCCCAAAAAACTCATTATAAATATTTCTATTTTTCATGCTTACTAGATGGAATACCATAAACTCTGTCCATTTTCACAATAAAAAGGCCACAGCTTCATAAAACCATAGAATTTTTAAGGCTGGAAAAGATCTCCAAGATCATCAAGTCCAACGTTTGATTGATCACCACTGTGTCAAATAAACCATAGCACTAAGTGCCACATTCAGTCATTTCTTGAACACTTTCAAGAATGGTGCCCCTACCACTTCCCAGGGCAGCCTGTTTCAATGCCTGGGCACACTTTCAGTGAAGAAATTCTTCCTGATGTCCAACTGAAACCTTCCCTGGCACAGCTTGAGGCCATTTCCTCTTGTCCTGTTGCTGTCTGCCTGGCAGAAAAGACCCCCATCGGGCTATACCCTCCTTTCCTGTAGTTGTAGAGAGTGGTAAGGTCCCCTGTGATCGTCCTTTTCTCCAGGCTAAACACCCCCAGCTCCCTCAGCCACTCCTCATCACACTTGTGCTCCAGACCCTTCCCCAGCTCCGTTGCCCTTCTCTGAATGCTCTCCAGTCCCTCAATATTCTTCTTGAAGTGAGGGGCCCACAACTGAACACAGGATTCCAGGTGTGGGCTCACCAGTGCTGAGTACAGGGGGACAATCACTGCCCTGGTCCTCCTGACCACACTATTGNCAGGTGTGGGCTCACCAGTGCTGAGTACAGGGGGACAATCACTGCCCTGGTCCTCCTGACCACACTATTGCTGATACAGGCCAGGATGCCATTGGCCTTCTCAGCCACCTGGGCACACACTAGCTCTTGTTCAGTTACTGTGAACCAGCATCCCCGCGTGTTTTTCCACTGGACAGGGTTCTGTCCACTCTTTCCCCAGCCTGTAGCACTGCAAGGAGGTGTGATCCAAGTGCAGGACCCAGCATTTGGACTTTTTGAAGTTCATACTGTTGACCCTGACCCATCAATCCAGCCTGTTCAGCTTCCTCTGCAGACCCTTCCTACTCTCCCGTAGATCTACACCCCTGCCCTACCCAACATAGTGTCGTCTGCAGACTTACTGAGGATGCACTTGATCCCCTCATCCAGACCACCAGTAAAGATATTAAACAGGACAAAAAAACGATTGGGTGCCAGAAAAGTCGAACGTTCCAACTACAGCATAGTTGGAACTAATATCATAGAACTTTCAAAACAATACTGAAAAGGCAAAGACAGCACAGGGTGGGTTTTAATGAAGTCACCAGCTACAAGACTGTGTTTACTACTCGGATATATCTTGTCTTCTATTACTATGTCTAGCATCTCCATGACTAGGTGATTATTGCTTTGCAAACTCTAAAGGTTTTCCTTCACAAAGACTCCCCTCACATATTAGTTCTGCTTCATTTGCATAAGCGCGGGTTCAGGAAGGGCAGATCACTGCCCAGAACATTTGCTCAGGTGCCCTCCTGCCACTGCCCATCCCCTCAGCCCTGAGACCTTCTCCATTCAACAGAATCTTAATTTCTGCAAGGGAACATCTAAGTAGTCTGTAATCCTCTCTGCAGACCAGATATGTATATTATTTTTTGCGCGTATCAGACCAAAATATCAGATTTTAGCATTCACTTCAGATGAGAAAACTAAAATATACTGCTTAACAACAGCAGTCACACTGTTCTATTAACTAAAAATATATATGAAAAAGTTGCCAGTAAAAAATCCAACTGGCTATTAAAAACAAAAAGAATCGCTACATCTGAATCTTTACAACCTGTTTCAAGTAAGTGATTCATTGCCACCCAAACACAACTTATTAATCAGATGTATCTCACCTTTCTTCTGCAAATCAAAGCCTTTCATTGCACAGGATCTGAATCATGTGTAAAAGGTAGCACTTGAAATCACGAAAGAGTAAACAGATAATTGGTTTATACTTTTTCTGTGTAACCTACATAGCAAATGAAAATGTTTTTCTTCTAGGTCACTGTCATCTAAAGTCTGCCAGGAATGGCTTTCCATCAAAGCCTGTGGGTACTTCTTTCTCTCCCTGCTCCCCTTATGCAAAGCATGTCTCCCTCCTATTTTTTCTTTTTTTGATTTTCTTTTTTGTTAGTTAGTTTTTAAAGCACAGCTCTCCATTCAACACAACACTTCATTTCTAAGCAGACTCCCATCCAGACATCCCACTGTCACACTCCTCTCCCTCCATATCATTCATTCAGCTAACCAGCCTTCTTCCACACAGCTAAACAAAAAAAAGGCATTACGGATCAGTCAAGGAAACACAAAATCAGTTTCAGAGCAAATATGTCTGCCCTTTTGGAACCAAAACACAAAAGATGTGATATGTACCCACCTTTGTACTATACTAACCTTTGTTTTCTCCAAGAAAATAAAATTACCAGCTATTTTGTCAAACTTCTCAAGTCATCAAGAAGAGATTGAACAATAACAATCCTGTCCCTTGAACACCGGGTTACTTTAACACTGGCTCTCTCACCCACAGAACAGAATTCTGTCAGCCATCAGTAACAAAAGGATGCATCAAACTCTTTCTCTTGGGATAAAGTAAATTTATTGGACTCAAATATAAGCTCAGATTTCGGGGGGAAAAAAAATACAGGAAAACGCACCAATGACTTTTATAACTTCTTTAAATTTGCAAATTCCGGCCTACTACAAGTTTGGTGTAAGAGTTTCAACAAGGATTTATCACAAATTTTTTGTTGCCTTGAACTGTAACCTTGAATGAAAGCAATGCTTTTTGTAGACCTTCAGGTATGTCAATACATCATAAGATTGATAGAAACTGTAATACTAGTAAGTTATTTAAAACAAACTTCTAAACTTACTCTTGTGTAATAGATCTAAATAGATCCAAAATCTAAAATGGTATTGATGTACAGTAAAAAGGATTATTTATACTCTCTACATAGAATTTCTATGTTTCTATGTTCCCTTCTCATGTACAGTACATCTATAAAACACACCATGTTACCTCTTTCTCTCTTCTCCTTATAATTTAAGCATAAATCATATATATTCCTTACTATGTATTTTGCTCTATATTTGGGGAGCAGTATTTGAAAAGCTTTACAGCAAGAACAGTAAACACTAGGAATGTTAAGTCCTATGCACCAGTGCCAAATACTGAAATTATTAATCTACAAACCTGAAGCATAATTTTCACATCTTCAATCAATGCTCCTGGTCCTACAAGACTGGGTTACCTGAAAAAATACAGTAACAGCAGCTCTTCTATGGTACTTCAGTAAACTCTCACAAAGAGAGCGTGGAAATGTGGAGAAAGAAGCGTGAATAAAGACGGGAAAGATATTTTTCCAAATATTCACAGTACTATTATAATATTTTCCAATACTTTCACAATATTATATTATTTTCCAAATATTCATAGTACTATGTGGTATTGTTTCCAAGACATTTATTACTATGGTCTTTAAGTACAACTTCAGGGGGTTTGTTGATTTATTTTGGGGTAGGAGCTGAAAGTTGGAGCTTGGAGGTAGACTTTTTTCAAGTTTTGCTGTGGTAATTAACTTATTCCTACTATAAAGAAAAAGTATTGGGCATGTCTAAATAATTTAGTTTTTCCCTTTTTTGGTACTTAAAGAGATTATATAACAAAACCAGAAAGAGATAGATGCAACATAAAAAAGGATCAATTTTAGAAAGCAAACCAAAAGAAACAAAACTTCTATATCCTATTTGTACCATACTTGTTAATACCAACTTGAAAAAGGAAATAATCATATGGGCTACAGATGATCAATGAAAGGATGCAGATTTAAACTACTCGTAAAAATGCTGAACTAAGCACTTTTCACAGATATAAGAATCACCAATTCTTGAAAATAGAAATTTAAACTAAACCGTAAGTACAATCAAAGATCTGTAGTGGTTTCTTCCCCAGTACGCCAGCATCTACTCCAAGTTTCCAGCATAACAAATTACTCATATGTCCATGCTGCCACATTCTCAGACCACAGACAATCAAGTGGAAAAAGGCTTTTGGGAACTCTGAGAATCTGAGCACTGCCTCTTATTCAGTGGCATTCACCACCAAGTGGGCCAGCTAAAACCAATATCTCCTTAAAAATCAAGCCTATACCACAGCTGTAGCTCAAATACATAGGACTAAACAGCCAACAAGCCAGTAGTTGCAAAAGAGTATTTGCTTTTGTGTTAAACTGGGAGCCTTCTTCAAGTAATGATAGCTGGTTTGTAAATGTCAGTTTGTATTAATACAGGTCAAAGCCTTTTTGCACAAAGAAATTACAGACATTTGTACAAAACAATTACTAATGATCATTGTATTTGCAATTTCCGATATGTTTTGGATAAATTTGATAGTGACTCCAGAACAAAAAGCACTGCGTCCTGGTTCTCCAACATACTAAACTGATTAAGGTACTTTGAATTATTAACCTTTTGATTTGAATTATTAACCTTCAATCAGCTACGTGCTCAATACACAGAACTATTCACAGCAAGATAAAACATTATCCACAGAAAAATTACTACCATGTGGCTAATTAAAAAAACTTTTCAAACTTGTTACCAAACTGAGTATTATCAACATTTTGGTAAAGTGCCTAAAATTTTCTTGTAGACATAGGCAACAGTGGTCTTCACAATGTTTAGCTAGTATGTGCTCATTGTATTATATTAACCAGACTCTTCATTTTCAAAATAGTAATATTCCCCATAAAACACATACTTAACATGAAAGGCTACCCCTTACAGATGGAACTAATTATGAGTTAGAATGCTCATGACACAGCAGACAAATAAAGACTTTCCTTCAGTGGGACTAATCAGTGGATTTCAGCAGCAGACGAGCATGAGAGTGCAGACATGAGGAACAAAATCCTGGTTCCTCTTAATGGGACTTATGCCACTAAGTTTAGTGAAGACAAGATTCCACCCTTGGATATGAAAAGTATAAAATATCTTTCATTCAAGGATCAGAAAACAGATCAATTACAGACTGTGATGAGCCATTAGTGCACATGTCACTCAAATTGAATGTGACTGGTCAAGACCATGCATCTGTGAGCAAGATGGGAGAGCTGAATGCTGCAACAGTGTCATATGATAGAAGATCTCTGCTACTCTGCAGGTGGTTAGTCTCAGGGAAGTGTTCCCTCAATATTCTAGAATAATCCTGTAAACTCCAGCTTGCTCCCGAGGTGGTCTACCAAATTAGAAATTTGCATAAAATCATTAATCACAATTCAGACTAAACACTAATATTTGCTTTTATGAGATCTGACCAGCTATACATATTCAAGAATTTATGAAGTTCACCCTATTAAAAAAAAAAAAAAAATTCTACCAGTATTTCAGTGCCCCTGACACCACTGGAACATGGCATCAGTACAAAGATGGAAAGACAGCTCATCACTGTCTCCCACACCACCTCTCTGCACCTACCATCAGACTTCCTCAGGTGGCCTCAATAGCTCCAGGCCAAGAATATTTTATATTAAAACTATGGTCTTCCTGAAGGGGGAACATCATTTGCTTGCTTCAAAATATAGTTTAGAGAAGAGATTTATGCTTTTATAAGATAGCTTTTCTATCAAATGTAATTTTAACAAAAATGCTCTGTAGTGTGAATAGAGAGAAAATTCCCTTTGCAGGCTTGACTAAGCAAAAGAAATACCCAAAAAACATACTCCCAGCAGGTGAAAAGGAGATGGATACTAGAAACAAGTTATTAAACAGAAGCTAGTAGAATTCTACAAACATTTTTCTGCTTAGAATACAAAGTTTTGAAAACCTAACAACAACATTTATACTATATTTATAGTTAAATATCATAGTATATTTATAGAATTAAACGCCAGTAATACTTCTTAGCATTCTCCTTCTATGAAGTCTACTTTGTACTTCCAAAATATCTAAATTCCCTCAAACATAACTGTAATGGATCGGGGTGTGTGGGGGGGAAAGGTAATTCACAGGAAAACTAAAAAAAAAAAAAAAAAAAAGAAAGGGTATGCCTAATATGCCTGACTTGTTTTCAGGAAACTGTTCTTTTGCTTGAAGTTTGCACATTTTACAATAAAGCTTTTCAACCCACAATGACAGGGAATATAATTTCCTGACAAATATTTGGGGCACGGGAGGTTGTTTTCACTTCAAAAATATTTGGGATTTAAAATACTTTTAAAACAATGGCAAGCTATTTCTCATAAAGGCTCATTAGTCTAAGCAGCAAACCACATTATTACAGAAATACTGTTTCTGGTATCCCAGCTTGTTCAGACAGAGCTTGGACACCAGCCACAGGTACATACACGCACTTGAGGTTACAACATTTTTGATATGATATGAACAGGACTTTTCTGAACTTATCCTTGTAGCCAAGTATTTTAGAGATATGCTGTGATAAAAATTCTCCTCTGAAAGTGCAATACCAGCTTAAAAAGTCTCTCAATAGAGTTTTAGCAGAAAATACTAAGACCCTTCAATCAATACTGTACAACTGGGGACTGCACACATTTTTCTCATACGGGATGCTATTTTTTAATTCTGCTACTCATGCCATGCTCAGCAAAATGGCAAGAAAGTGCATTCCAATTTTGTTTTTTCTAAAGGTCTTTGAAGCCAGTGTTTTATTTGGTAATGTCTCACTAGTTACTAATCAAAAGGAATTTGGAGAGAAGGCAGCTCCATTGGTTTGATAAGTCATAATATGATTTAATTTTGTACTTTAAATATTTGCATTTTCTGAAACTGAATTCCTATAGTGAAGTGCAGTTGATTCAAAGGTCATAGCTGTGTAGTTATAGCATCTACATTCACCTTGCTCACTTCAAGGCCAATGATTTAACATCAAGTGCATCAATGGCACTTTTCAGTGTTTATCTAAAGAACTTCTTGATTAATTATTCTGGCCACACGCTTTTGCAACTGAATTAATGTATCAAGGCATTCTAAATTGATATTACAAGATAAAACGCCCCATTGCTAAGGTGCCTGTATCTGTGTTCCCCATCCTGACCCAAAACAGTGCAATGCCTGATGCGTTCTGGAAACTACTACGGGTTTTTTCCTCTACAATTCAACCTAAAGCTCTATGATTCACAGAGGCATAAAAACTTATTTTAGAAGTATTTCCAAATAGCTGCTTGGCTATGTAGAACTCAGCTTTGGGGGCAGATCATGACAGGCATTAATATCAAGAAAGCAACAGCTAAAATAGCACAGGTAGATAAATTATGTTCTGTGGTTGCACGGAGCAGAAAATGCCATAGCATTGTAACTACAAGTCATCAATTCTTTCAGCACTTCATAAACAGCAACAATATTTAGAAGATGATGGCAACTGGCCTCAATCAAATAGTAGTAATGAAGGGGGTAGAAATGAAGAGCTATGGCATAAAATTCTCAGATAAAAAAAGATACTTTCACAGAAATCTGCTCACAGCTAATCCCAGAGATGCAGTGGCAGAACAGCCCTACATCACTTTATCAGCACACATAAGGAATTATTACTCTCAGACCCCTCCTAATGAATAGTAGTGGTTGGAAAATGACCTCTGAGGACAGGATTTTTGGAGACTTGCTTTAATTTATAAAGTTGCAGAGTGATCTGACTTGACAACTGCCTTAGTATTTAAAGCAACAAATAGTATAATTGTATTTAAAATATTCTACTGGGGTGTGCATGACTTAGTAAAACTTACACAGAATGTGCTGCAAAACATAATTGGGATAGTAATGAACAATTTCAAAAGCTTTTAAAAATCCAACTTTCAAAGTTTTTAATGAAATACGACAGATTAAATTTAAATTGTGATTTTTAGGGGTGAGGGTGTGTATAATGAGCACATTTAAAGTTCTGTTTCAGGAATGAGTCATCTCAGCAGATCTCCATGACTGGAAGAAGGGCAAAGGGAGTCAACTGTCCTTCTATAAACAATCCACTTCATTTACCATGCATCTTCGCAACATTAGCAGCCCCTGAATCAACCCCACAGAAAACATGGTTGAAAAGTAGACCACTGCCTGTGATAAGAGCTATTGTTCTTACTTCCTGAATGGCTTTTGGGACAGACCCTTTTAGAGTGGTGAATTCTCACAGGAAACATTAGGTTGCAGTTAATTCTGTAACATACAGCAGGTACCACACAGATTCTTGGGATAAAAGGTATTGTTTTTGTACTGGTCAAAACATCCTGGAGGGGAAAAAAATGTTGCATTTCAGCAGCACTAAAACTACCAAGCTTAATTTAGACTTTATCTGAGATTGCCATCAGACCAATTTCCAAAAAAAAGCATTTGTAAAATGTCTGTGGGAAAGTGGATCTGAATTGTCTGGGTAAAATAATGGAAATAAGTACATAATAAAAACAAACTCACCACTTATAATCCAGAAAGAATCCATTCCCAATGATTGCATCCACACAAAGCTTTCTGCCCCAAAATGTCCTACTGGTTGTGGTAGCACTAGGAATGTTAGAAGCTCAATGTGGACAAGAATCTAAGCATTATCTGCAATTAATGATATGCTGTTGCTCCTAAATGTCATTTCTGTCTTGCAATAAAGTTGTTAGTCTTGCTGGAAAATAAAGGTGTCTGTGCAGCAGTAGATACATAGATGCTTCAAATACTTACTCTTCCCTATGTATTACTTTGTCAACATAAAATGAAAGAAGACCACACATTTCAACACCAGTTGCCCAATCCTAAATTTCAAATTTCCCAAGCAATTTAATGGACTGATTTAAACAGTTATTCTTATAAGATCAATGGACCGATTTCTTTTAAAAATAGAAATTTAAACCAGGGCCCTTATGTTTGCCTTTAACAATCTCCAAAGGCATTTTTCAGAAGCAAATTAATCCCCTTTTTGCACAGTTATAGAGCTGAGTCAGTCAGACCATGGACATAACTTCCTTACTGCCCATGTACCTCTAAAAGGAAATGCAAGCTAATGTACTCACTGTTGAATAAACAGGAAAACTAACAGTTACAAATTATTTTATTTTCATTATTTTGTAATGTTATTGTTTAAATGTATTTAACTGTTTTGCAAAATTTAAAACTAGTGACAGTGCAGAAAAACAGCAAACTGTAGTTTTTCACTACTAATGATCATCAACTTCTCCATCTGTTTTACTTCTCTAAAATTCTCCTGGTCTAATGATTCCTCAGATCTTTCATTCTACTTTATGCTCTAGTTTTTTCCCCTGCCATTTTCTTAACGTTTTCCTCTTGTCTTGCATTTGGTGACCTCTATGCTTGTAACTCTCCTGCAGTGTCCTGATGTCCCAGTGACTGGAATGCTCTGACATTCTTCCAAGCTAGTTGGCCAGTGTTTGTATGCTTTGATTGCCTCTTTAACTACTCAAGTCTGTGGTGAGCCTGAAACTTTTCCAGTTCAACTGCTGCCAGCTCTGACAGTAACCATAATTTGCTAGCTTTTTTTGGTTTTGTTTTTTTTTTTGTAAAGCACTAAGATGGACAACTCGCTTTAGACTTCAGATGATGTCTGGGGTTTTTTTTTGCCTTGTCACCTCCATCGCAACTCAGATAGTTATGGTCAGTCATTTAAAAGAAAATCAGAAAGACTATGACTAAAGGACTTCATGCATAAATCAGAGCATTAAAAACAGGCCACAGAACCTCTTGGGGATTCAGCATCTAAACAGCCTTCTAGACATTACAGGCTGGAAAATACACAAGAGGCAGCTCTAGTCATCCAAAGCAAGACTTAACAATAAAAAGGAATGGACAGACAAAACACAAAGTAGCTCAGCAATTCAGTTGTTTACAGGCCTTAGTCAATACTCAAATGGAAGCTTTTTTCATCTTTCCACATCTCCATCTGGCTACAACATCATCTTTCCAATGGCTGATTTGAACTATTTTTTCAGCTTGAACAAAGTTCTTAAAAAGACCTAGCCTTTTGAACGAAGGGGGATTTTGCATGATGTGCCTATGGGCTGCTGAGCAGACCCAACAAGCTGATGTACCAAGTAACATAAAGCAGTTAGTTCCCTGCAGGAAGGCTTTCACAAATAGGGTTGATGACATCATACTACAAGATGTTTATGTGCTTTTATAGACATGGATTAAATTGACATTTTCCTTGAGAGGCTGAGTTGTCCGAAGAAAGACATGAACTGACCTTGCCTTCTACAAAGGTGACTGACCTTGCGGATGGGGAAGACTGGGGATGTCGTATGTCTTGATTTTTTTTTTTTATTACTTTTGACTTGCAAGGCTCCTCTAGAATCTGTAAAGTCAAACTGCTGTGATATGGATTGAATAAGTGTTCGACAAGGTTGGTTAAAAATGGGCTGGACTGCTGAGATATGATGAGCACTGCAAAGTCTAAGTGGTGGCTGGTTAGTATTGGTGTTCTTCAGGGACCGACTGATGCTGGGGACACTCCAATTTCCCAACTTAGCAATATAGGTGAAGGGATGTAATATATCTGCAGCAAATCCAAAGGTGGAGGTGGGGGGAACACTTCACATGCTGGAAGGCAGGATTGCTATTCAGAGGGACATCACTAGCCTGAACAAATGGGCTAACAGGAATCTCATGAAGAAAACTGGTTTATTCCTTGCTGGGATGAGGAGCTCTTAGTGCTGTCTACAAACAGCTGATGGGAGCGTACAATGAAGGCACAGCCAGGCTGTTATTGGAGTTTCAAGGTCTCAGGACTTGAAGCAATGGACATGAGTTGTAAACAGGAAAATACAGTTAAGACCAAAGAAAGTATTTTACAATGATAGTGGTCAAGTACTGGAACAAGCTGCACCACAGCTGATCTCATCTCTTTGAGACCCTGGAACCTAACAAGAACACTATTCCTTTCTAGAGACCAAGGACCTTCTCTGCTCCAGGTTTATGTGTGTGTCCACATGTATGAGTGTGAGCAGACGTGTGCCCACAATTTAGTTCCCTGAATGGAGGAGTATATTTGTGCTTCTCCATATTCCTTTGAAATGTCCAAATCAACCCAAAACGTAAAGAAGTCTTACCAAAAAAAACAAAACAAAAGGTTATCAGTTTTGTTATGAGTTATGTATGGCCATATTTAAACTTCTGAGTTCACTTAACTTGAATTCATGCTAAAATCCTACACTCTTTTCTGCAAACACACCTTTATCACATGTGAAAGAAATGGGGGAGGGGGGGGAAGGGAAGGACCTGAATGTATTGTATAAACAACAAAGAAAAGCTCCCCAATGAGCAGATGTGCAGTAAGCTGTTGTGTCTGCTCATGTCTAAGGCAGTTTATGCAAACTCAAGAATTCAACTTTCCAGTCTCACAAGACTTGATGGAGAAAGGTTTCTCTGCTTTGCTTCACAGAGGAGCATTCATCCCTTTGGAAAATAAAGCCATTCAGCTCCTCTAGACTAACATAAAAAAGCCACTGTATTTACTGAGTGTTTATGGTATTACTCTCATAATTTCACTTCAAAAGGGAACTTTACTTTTCTCCACATATTGTTTGCATAATAATTCAGCATACAACAACATTCAGTATTCAACAACATTCAGAAAATATACCGTGTAGATATAAGATATATCATAAATCCTAAACTCGCAAAGAAAAAAGAGCAGGACAGCAGAGACCAGAGTTTTAAGTGGATATAGGTAGAGTAATATTACCTTTGAGACCTAACTAGCAGTAAGTGCCATTTAAAAGAATATACATAAATCACACTGAAACAAAGTAGGTTTTAGATTAAATATAAGGATGAAATTCTTCACTGTGAGGTTGGTGGTGCACTGGAACAGGTTGCCCAGAGAAGTTCTGGATGCCCCACACCCTGAAGTATTCAAGGCCAGGTTGGATGGGCCTTTGAGCAACCTGGTCTAGTAGAAGGTGTCCCTGAGGATGGCAGAGGGGTTGGAATGAGGTGATCCTTGAGGTCCCTTCCAACCCAAACCATTCTCTGATCGAAACTTTCTCTTTTGTTTAACTGATTTTTGTTTTATTAGGAGATATGGCTTCACTCCTATATTTGACTTTTACAAACTGTGCCTCCTCATTTCCACTCAAGGAAACAACACTCAAAAAGTACATAAGCTGCTGGAATGAACCAGCAATACAGGAAGAGGGCCTAGTTTAAGTTTAATGATGAAAATTCCCATTATAGTCTCTCCAGTAAGTTCAGCAGATGTCTGAACCACAAAGAATGTCTGTTACATATTAGCTGGTTATAAAGTGTCTGCAGCAGATTGACTTTCAGCACAGATGCAGGGGTTGTATACCCAGCGTGTGAGTGAAACATTTACAGGAGAAAGGAACCTATAACAAACAAGCTTGTTTGGTGCTTTCCCATACACATCTCTCTAAACTTGGAGCACACTGCCAGTTTCCACAAAAAGTTGCTGGATTAAGATTTTAACAAGTCTAGGAAACACTTCTGAGACCAGCTGCAGATAGAGTAAGACACCCTTGCAAACCTACAAACTGCAGACACAAGTCAACAAGCACATTATCTTACTCCTTCTTTTCAAGCAAAATGGCCAAGCCTAGAGAAGACATGGCTTCTAATCCTTTAGTCAGAATCAAAGGTTATTTACATGCTTATAGTGTGCTTGGTGAACATACCAGCTGAGCTTTCCTAAAGATGTTGATACTTACATAAATAATACCTCTAATAATATTTTCTCCCTATTGCATAAAACTGTCCATTAGACTACTCCTAAATGGTAAATTAAAAACAATATCTCAAAAGCTATTACATTTTATTTTACTGAAGAATTATAACATACCTAAAGCAAAAGACAAAAGTTCCAATATGTATTTGACTAGTTACAAATCACTATACTATTTTACCCATACTTGCAATTTTTAAAAGTAACTGATGGATAGTTTTGGAAAGGAAAAATAAATTTTAAAATATCAGCTAAAAACCCTAACTTGCAGAAAGAAAAAAATGTCTGCACTAATAATAAAGGGAGTTCTTCTTTAAGCTCTTTAACAAATGATCTAAACCAAACTGTTAGAACAGAGGAATGTGAATGACTAAACAAACCCTTCAGTAAACATTTCCCAGCTGCAGTTTTCAGCCTAATACCAAGTTAAAAGGGGGAGACTCCACCTACCTTCTGCAAAATTATTAAACTTCAGAAGCAAAGCAACATTATATGACATACATTACTCACAAACATAGTCACTGAAAACAAAAACCACTAGACATTTATCTCTTAAAAACAAAAAAGACACCAGGACTGGCACCAGTCTGCAATGCAAGAAAGACCATGTGATACTTAGACACTTGTGTATTAGTTTAAAAATAAGCTAGATAAGCATGTGATGAGTGACAATTTTGTACTTGACCTTTGCTTTAATAGCTCCTTTTCACAAAGTCCACATAGACATCAACAAAGCTCCTAAAAAAAAAAAAGCTAAAACCTTACATCTCATCCAGTGTGTTGAAAATAAACCCTAAAACCAAAATTCTACATAGAAAAATAAAAAACATATGTTTTGAAGGACAAATTCAGAAGAAATATTTTTTCTTTAAAAAGCATCAAGCTCTTCTTGTAAATCAAGCTGATGAAATTCAACATGTTAAGTTACAGAGACAGAAGCTTGGGGTGTATATTTCCAGTGGGAATATTTCACTCTGCCTAGCAGGCAAGGAATTTGGAAATAAGAGTTCCTCTTTCCTGAGGCTGACCAGGCCTACAGGATTACACAGAAAATTCTTTTAAGTCAGGAAATGAGGATGCACTCTGCATGGGACAAAGAACCCTTACTTTAGGGTATTACTTTCTAAAGTGTGAAAGCACAACATTTACCTCTGGAGTAAGAGTTTCCACCAGCATTAAGCAAATCCATTATTATCCACAGCGTTTGTACCTAAATCCTAGTGAGTTTTTCTGTTGCTGTTTGTATTTATTTAAAATATCCCAGAATCAGAGAGTGGTTGAGGTGGGAAGGGACCTCTGGAGATTATCTAGCACAAGCCCTCACTGCTCAAAGCAGGAGTAACTAGAGCAGGTCCAGACGGCTTCTGGTTATCCCTAAGGATGGACACTCCACAACCTCTGGGCAACCTCTGCCAGAGCTCAATCACCTTCACTGTAAAAGAAGTTTTTTTCTTACATTTATACAAAACTTCTTGCATTTCAATTTGTGCCCACTACCTCTTGTTCTGTCCCTGGAGACTACTAAGCACAGCCTGGCCCTGTCCTTGTTAGGCAAACACACACACAAAGAAAAGATCACCTTCACAGCCTTTTCACTGGGCCTGCTTCAGTATCTCTCTATCTCATATCAGAGAGCCCTGACCTTGACCCAGTACTCCAGGTGTGTCCCACCAGGGCTGGGCAGAGCAGAAAGATCATCTCCCTCCACCCTCTTGGGGACACTCTGCTGAGTGCAGCCCAGCAGGCTGTCGGCCACCTTTGCTGGCTCATGTTCATCATGCACTTTTTTTTGCGAAAACAAGCCTTAAAGATGTGATTTGCCCATTTTAAACTGAAGGTAAGGAGATGTATGGCACAGAGTTTCATATTTTAGGCCTAACCTCGCAGTTAATTTTGTGTTTTACCTAAACATGTATCATGGGGTCAATGGTGTTACTAGGTTTCAGGAGCAAAGCTGTTAACCATATTCCTGTCTTTTAGGCTTCTTTCTTCACTTTCATTTAGTGTATGCAAGATACAGAGCAAAGACTTAACAGTCCCCAGCCACTCCTGACGTAGAAACTGAGAATCTCCCTAAAAATGGGCAACCAACAGTAATTCTGAAAAGGGGAATAAACCATTACAATTAATCATCAAAAGAAGTAAAAAATTTAAAACTTGAATTTTCATTTACTACCACCCACCAAGAGCACCCATTCTTTATCCTGAAGTCAAAAACAAATATGGTAACATCAGAGAAAATTTCTCTCTGCCTCAAAAAAGTCAGAAAACTAAACTCCATTTGTAAGGATAAAGCCTGTTTTAAGTAACACTGACACAACCCCACCGATGGGCAGTCTGGTTTCTTGACTCCTTGGGAATGATATGCAAACAGGAAAGCACCAGCTTTCAGACCTGCAGTTGTGTCTGCAAGAAAGGACATTAATGAAAATCACACACAAAGTTCCACTTTCATCATGCCAGGACTATTTATTTTGGATTCACATTCTTGCTATACAGGACAAGATGAGTCCCTTAAGATGTAAATAAGCCAAAGGAAAAAGAACAGATTAAACAGAGATCTACAGACCTGTCTCTTTCACATGATGATATACATGACTTAATGCTGCACTGCTGACTATAACTGTCAAACTTAGTCTCATTCCATACAGACCTTTCATGTTTGGAAAGATGGTTTATGCAAACACAAGTCAGGAGCTCCATTGAACACCTAATATACTGATGTAAACTTTTACTTTGGGGAGTTTTATCTACCAATACTCTTCATAGGGATAGAGAGAAACATCTGATCTTAATTTTCTAGACATGGTAGTTGGTGAGCACTTGACTGAAGCCTTCTGTACTTTTTAGCTATACATCAGAGCAGGAGGGAATACAGAACACTTGTACAAGCCTCACTCCACACTCAGCAGAACTACCATGCTGAAAGAAGTTATACAACTACCTTTTGTTATAGTTTAAATATGGATCTAAGATCTTATTTTACCACCTTTTTTTCTGCCTCTCAATTGAGTCTGGTCTTAAGGAAAACAAGGATGACAACTTGAACAAGGGAACAATGGGTGATCTCTGGAAAGAAAGAAGCGGCATGTGAAAGATCTTCTCTAGTCAGGGAATTACCCAGTTCAGTTAATCTCAAAACACAACTATTAATAGCTGGGGTGGAACCAACTCCAGGCACTTCTCAAATCTTTACTTCTGCATTTTTATTTCTTTATTTGGAAAAAAAAAACCAACCAAAAACAACAAACCCAAACATCTTCTAGGTAAAAACGCAAAACAGACATGGTTTTTTCACACTCTCCCATAACTGGTATCTAGTTGACAGAGAAAGCAATTACCTTTTGTGTGCCCTGACTTTGCAAGTCCCCCCGTTTAGCGCAGTACTGCTGCACAGAGCTCTGCAGCAAAGGAGTCTAGAAACACCTCAGTATTTTTTGGGATGAGTACCCTCAGTTTCTAAAGCAGCAACTTACCCAGAAATAGATGATTCTGAAGAGACCTGAAACTCAGGAATTCAATCTCGTTTGTACTAGTAGATGGTTAGTTAAAAAAACACATGTGATTTATTAGATACAATTCATATTGGTACAGTGGAAAGAAAACTAAAACAACTAGTCAACAAAAATTTAAAGCAAATATTTCAACAGGTTTTTGTTAAGCCTCCCTGTTGGAAAAAATTTTTGTGCGTCCACTGAAATTTACCATTTATTGCCTAAATTGCACAATTGGAGATAGGGGACCCTTCAAGTGCCTCTTTTAACTTATTTATTCTTGGTATAAACACTAACTCTTCTAACATGCATCTCGTAATAAAATCAAAAGGAGGAGGAGCACAGAAATCTGCTCTAAGCATCTTACTTTTTCTTAGTATCTGAAGTACAAATAAAACTATTACTCAATTCAGTGTAACTTGTTTTTGCAATAGGAATTTGATCTTTTTCAAGAATACAGACAATATGCAAATTTTGAGATACTTCAATAACATTGACAGATAAAGAAATAACAGAGATAATGTAAATTATCTAAAAAACAATGGTCTTGTAAGCTAATAGGTTAAATACTCACCGTTTATTTGAAGTTTAGCATAAATACCAGAATTAAAGAGTGTTAAGGTTTTTTTTCTTTCCCATATAAATAAGCCATATAAAGAAAGATACTATTCCATACAAAATATTTGAAATAATATTACTAATCTTGGAACATGTTACATTGGATTTTATGCCACTTATTATCTTCCAAGCACAACCTTAATATTTAACTTTTCATTTATTATTTACTTGGATTTTTTAAAAGTACCTTTTCTTCGGTGATTTTGCTCCTATGTTCATTACTGATGATCACAGTTTAAATGCCCTATGCCTCCCTATTTTTCAAATCTTACAAATTCATACATGTCAATGAGATTATCATAAGCACACGCCTTTATGTATTTGATAGATAATGCAAAATTAAGATTATTTTGAAGCCCATATATCTTGTTCATGGAACACTCTTTTTCCATTAAAATTCTCTCTAGGTCAAGTTTAAAAACAAATTCAAGCACAAGACACTTCCCAAATCTGATTCTTATTTTTACACCTCCCTTAACACATTTCCCTGTTAGGTCTACAAAAAAAAAATTCCACCTTGACCTGAAAGGGCACACGAGACACTTCAATCAGACCCTTTGACAAGAAGTTTTAATTTTTGGTAACATTTAAGAAATCATACCGATGTCAGCAAAATAAATTGTTGTTGTTGTTACTATTGTTAGGCAACTAAAAGTTACCTGATTCTGCTAATGAGCAGTAAAGGCATGGGCACTTAGCTTTAAACACTTAGGTTGTACAACACTTTAAAATAGGCCACTAAACCACCCAGATTTATGAGCACATAAAAGCCCAGGCATTTCTCATACTAACATTCAGCAACACAGTATTTTTGAAAAAACAATGGATTCTCCAGTGCTTGTCTTGTCTTGTCTTTCTAGTTTGGGGGTTTTTTTATGTGAAAAGCTGGGACTAAAGGCAACACAATATCAATTATAAGTATGTCATAGGAGTTTATTTCACAGTCTTTACTGTAATCTGAGAAATGAATACAATATTTCTCAGTATTTTGTCCAGATTTCCCTTAGGAAATACGTATGTGGGCGTTAAGAAAAGAGACGCAGATGAATGCAGTGCTCAACAGGGAGGAATTTATCTCCAGCCTCAGAGAGCATACTGATGTCAGAATTACAGATATATGAAATTGCAAACAACTTCAAAATGATCTCTTCTCAGACAGACTACAAAATGTAGTTTGTTGTGTGATCCAAAACCACTTCTGCAAGCGAGCATCTGCCAAAGACGTAGGCAGGAAGTCGCCTTACGATGCTCTGTGCTAACCTGTAATCAGGTTCCAGGATGTTAAAGCTGTCTCATCTTCTGAATCAGCCTTCAAAATAATCAGGAATGTTGCATTGAACAGAATGAGCTGAAAGTGCAGGAAACTACATATCATAGTTACACAAAGCAAAATCAAGCTTGGTTCCTCCCCACTCTTAGCCTTTCTCCCACGTAGTTTAACTTGAAAACTGGGGATTGTGCTAAATTCTAGTGATCTTCCTCTTAGGTTAACAGAGTCACAGAACTGCGCAGTGTGGGAAGCCATCTAGTGACGGAGGAGCACAAATATGCCAGGAGCTGCCCAAAGTTTTAACGAGATGACGCAGTTGGAGCATGTGATTACTGCTGTTTTTCTCACTGACTTGCAAGTTGTGTGGTGTACTAGAGTTTAGAGAATTGCACAGTGATTTCTGGCAAGTTTTATGAGTCTTACTAAGTCTTGTAAATGAACTGTGAAATAGCAAATTTTCTCAAGATGAGATGTACAAGAGCAAAAGTAATTGTATCAAAATGTATATGGAGAAGGTCTGATGCAAATTTTAAACTTATGGTGGCACTATATGCAGAAAAAGTCCAAATTTATGAGGCTGGAAGGAAATAACCTAAGGGAGGCAAACGTGCAAAAATTTAAACAATCAAAGCAAACTATTTTCTTCTAACTCAATGCAGAAGTAATTCAGCAGACTTGAAAGAGAAAGTTTTCATGACCCAGAAAAAATAGCTGTAGAATTTACATGTACTTAAACAGCATTTTTGAAAAATTGAGAGTTCACAAAATAGCACGAACACAAAACACTGCACAGCAAGATTTCTAGGCCAGTAGTGCTCGGTGTGTACAAACAATGTGTCATAATGATTTTTGCCTATGGCAAAGAACTTTACCAACACGTACCTTCTGACTCCACTGAAAAACCTCACTGCATGAGAACTGCATATGACTGAATTATGAGAAGAGCCAAGTGGATGATACAGATTTAGATGTCAGTTTACTTGGACATCATCAAATAGCACCATTGAAGCAACAGGCACAAAATCCACCATCATAACAACAGGGAAATTAAAAATATGTGTTCCATTACAACAGGCAGGATCAGAATATAGTATGAAATTGCCAGTGTATGTCATTCCGAATAGCAGAATAAAGCCAAAGAAAGAACTATTTACAGGAATAATTCTTAGGTGTCTTATGTCAGCAAAATTAATGAAGGATTGGCCGAGCATTTCTTGGAATAGGACAAGATGCATGCTGTTCATTGAACACATGCTTCTCCTACAGCCATTCTAACAGCATTAAACAACAGCAATGAAAAACACAATCTGAGAAAGGAATACGAGTTTTTGAGTCATACCACAAATGATGTCACAATTGCAGGTATTTGATGTACTAGTGAAAGAAGTCCTTTAAAGAGTCTTTGAACTCTGTAATTTTTTTTTTTCTCTCAAATTTACTCGTAGCAGAGGATCATGCTCTAATCCGTATAGGGAAAGCAAAGAAGCCCAGTTCAGGATTATTTTGTCATTGAAAAAGACAGCATGACATCAGAGAAATTCAGATCCTACAGCTAAGGGCTTTCACAAGTTCTGTACTTGAAATCCCAGGGACAGAACGGAAATTTAAAGAAGCGAGTTCAAGCAGTGGAGACTCAAAATGAGAAACAAGTAGCATCGTAAAGAGAGTAATGGTGGCAGAAATCACGAAGGTATGCACAAAGCTGAAAAGCAACAGTCTTAAAGCATAAGAGAAAAAATTATTTCTTATGGGCAAATACTTAGTGAGAAGTTTATATGCTAATTATACATTTAATACAGGTATGCAATAAACTTTTTGTGTATAAACATCTTCCTTTTTGTGAGGGGTTAACTTCCTTTCAGGTTAGCACACTAGCAGACATTTACTCTAGAGGGATCTGCAAAACACCTACATTGTATTCACTAGTCATCAAAGCAATTTTGTATCATACAGACCAGCACAAATGACTGAAATACCATGGGCAACAGGAGAAATTGAAGAAATCAACAGCTTCCACCTTCCCAGCACCAGAAGAGAATTTATCATACTAAACTCCACACAGTCCCACAAAGCAGACCAGGCCTAATACTTCTGTGGAATGAAGAGGACCACAACTACCTCCACCAGGAGAGAGAAACTACCTCCTCCTGCTGCCCTCAGCTGTTGATGTCCATGAGCTATTAACCCCTGTAAGTTGTACCAGCAGATGCAGGTTTTGGAACTGAAGGAGGTAAAAGCCCACCCCACAAAATGAGCTGCAGAAGACAGAAATCATGCTACTCAGGAGGGAGAGCCCCACCTCTTTAAGATAAGCAATAGAATTTTCCCAAGTTTCCAGTGAAATGGCTGCCATGCAGCACCTTGAGATTTTGTACTTTGCACTTTTTGTAGCAGATTATTACATATAATTTTATATTCCTTCTACCGATGCAATTGTAATAATTGCAAGAAATTAGTAACAACTAAAAAGAAAGAAATCTTTCAGAGAATGTCATCAATATGCTATTTAAATATCTAATTAAGAAATAATGACCTTAGATGTGAGTTACAATAAGTTGCAGTGGAAAGCGACCTTATGCAAAAAAGTAGATTGTTAAGACTTTCTGTTGTAAACAATTGGTTTTGCTTTTCCCTCAGTTACAGCAATGTGGTTTTTGCAAGTTTTGAACTACTAGCTTTTCCGATTTTACTATTAAAATTAAAATGCCTAGATACACAAAACTATGTCATCCATAATTTTCATTATGTAAATTGTTTTGTGAATTGTGCCGAAACAGAACAGATCTATATCTGTTACACACACATTTGAAATACATACTTGGTAGGTAGTATAGCTGAAATCTAAATGTATGAACATGCAAATACTGATTAAAATATAAACAAAAAAGCCTGATGCAGAGGTTTCCTTTCAAAAACACATCAGTACCTTTCTAGACTTTATACTTTCCCTGTTTTCTGAGGACGGTTCACATGATCGGCTCTAGCATGTCATTGATATTTGAGCTAAATGGTTATGAAAAGTGCCTATTTAAATATTATAAGGTACAGTAGGGCTAAAGTAATTATATATAGCTTCATATTTCCTAGGGAGTTCACTCTAAGCATTTACCTTGAATTCAACTAGAAGTAAATATATTATGTGTTAATGTAATATGTAATTATACACTAACGGTATTATTGTAATCCGAAGAAATACTATTTTGCCTCTCCAAGGATAATAACAAGTGCAAATCAAAACATGTTTTCATTTTGTATTCTAAAAATCAAAATCTTATTTTGACTGCAGTGTCACTTACATGAGTACCTGGAAAAGTAAAACATTAAAATATAGAAAATGTGTATGTTATTAATACAAACTAAGTCAGGTAAATTGAAGATACGGAATTCATCCTTGTAAGTACTCAGTGAAAGATTTTTGCAAAATATGAGCAGATTTGTAATTCAGAGTCGCTATTCATTCAAAATGGGGACTGCAATATTTTAGAAGGCAATTTGAAAACATTGTGTCATAGTTGGATAGACAAAAATATATAAGCAATTGCCAAAAAACCAAGTCTATCACTGTCAAACGGTAGGTGATCCAATTTTTCACATACCAGAAAGATTTTCATTTTCCATCTCTCTATATATTTTTATCTAGAGATAACTTTGTACTAAGGAATAGATTTCAGTTCACAGGAGTAAACACAGAAAGCCAAAGAAACAGCTGTTCTGTTGAACTGATGAGATTATTACTGAAATATCCCACGAATTTCAGCACAGAAAGGCACTGGCTTCACATGCTGTCACACTTAAGCCACAACATCCTTATCTGAGAAATCAAAGGTATTTTGATAAAGTTTCAAGATGGTGACTCCAGAAAATTCATCCCTGTTACAAAGAAATCAGAGGTGATGTGAACACACAAACCATGTTCAAAGGTGGACGCACAGGTGTAGATGATGTTTGCTGAAGGCCACAAAAAGGTAGAAATCTAGCTCAGACAGTCCAACTAGCCAAAAATCTGAACAGGCAACAGAGGTCACTGCAAGAGTTCAGGGATTTAACAATCATAATTAAGGCCTCTTTTTATTTAACGAACAGTAATTTGTAACTCTAATTAGAAAAAAATCTAGTAGATGCTAGCAGATCTCTGTACTACTTTGCTAAATATTAATTTTAAATAACTCTTTAGACTGGCTAGACCATATTCAGGTATAATTAGATGCATAGTTCACTGACAAAAACCTGCAGGAGCATCCTAAAGTGTTCCCAAGAGCTTCAATATCTCTCAGTGGAGTATCTTATGCTGGCAAAGGAATAAATACTGTTCCAACTGGACTCTACACATCTGTCAGTGTACTGGCATCAAATTGGAAGCAAAAATGATCCCTCCATCAGAGTAGGCAAATAGAGCCCTGTGCTTCTTTTTTTGATCTCTCTGTTGACAATCCCATCATTTTTGAGATGTCACTACCCTCCTTACATGCTGCTGTCTGGGGAAGCCGACTGATATTTCTTGTTCTTCAGACGTCTCACCCAACTGCAGTAAAGAGACCGAACACGATCTCCTTTTAATGCCAAAAGCAGCCTGAAATAGGTGCTGATTCAATGAAGACTGCCTATAGCAAAATGAACCTGTGCACACCATCAAAAACTTTCCAGACCTTTTACCAGCATTATTTTACCTTTTTTTTTGCAACCTAACATCTCACAGGTATATCAGTTAATAAACACCAAAAGTAAGGAAGGAGAAAACCAGGTAATGCTGTGGAGTTTAAATGTGACAAAAGTTAACTGAATCAAATATTTCAGCCAACCACATTTTAAAAAAAAAAAAAAGAGAGTTGAAAGCATTTCATTTATGATTTTTTGTCACAATTAAAAAAGAAAAAAACCCAAACCAAACAAAAAACAAGCAAACAAACAAACAAAGAACTCCCCAAAAAATCAAAAAAAAAACCCCCAAAACCCAAATAACCTACACTTTCATGGACATACAACTCCAGGGTATTTTATATATTCAAACCTAAAGACATGCTGAAATGAAATATATTGAGAAACTATTATGGGACCTCATATAAAATTAAAATGCAGCTCTTGGAAAAAACTCACTTTTCATACTCTCAAATTTATAAAACTGAAAAATCTGCTCACAACAGAAAACTATCAAAAATAGAATTTTAACTTTTCACAATACATAACCAGGGAAATATTCCTGCTTCGGAAAATCAGGATTGACAATAGTAACTCTTTAGCTTCTTTTTTAAGGCTGAATTTTTGGTGCTGTGATTCATAAAATAAACCAAGCTCTGTATGTAAGACTACCTTTTTTTTAATTATTATTCTGTTAGATTTTAATCCTTTGGCAGCTTAGAAACACTTTGAATGACCACCAGTAGATAACACGGCTTAAAACACCACTACAAAACTAGCAGGATGCATCAAGCTCTTAAACACTACCATGTATGCTCACTCTCAACATAAACTTTGCTAGCAAGGGCTGTCCCGTGAGGAGAATGGTTGCAGTTCTTCAACACTGAGAGTGCTAAGCTTGAAGTCTTAAGCTTTAATTGGCATTTAAGAGACAAAAGCAGATCTGAAAATCTTTCTGAAATAAGGTAACATGCTGATCTTCTCTAAGATGCTCCAGTACTGCAGCAATAATCTAGTCTAATACATGCATGTACACTGCTATGTTGCTTTTGGTTTTGAATTCCCTGTTCAGTGTATTTTCATTCTTCTCTAGCCAGTCATATGAGCAGTGCAGTAACTCACCTGCTCCATTAGGACAGGTAGAAACTTCAAAAAGAATACAGAAAGCACTTCAGCAAACCTATGTACAAATCCACCCAACAGTAAGTGCTAGTGTGAGCTCATATTCAGGTGTTACTACACTCCTCTCATGCTTCCCAGGGCATCCAGAAAAAGCACAAATAAAGTCATATTTGAATGTATGTGAGTGGTAATAAGGGAGTTCAGTCATACCAACAACAAAGATACATGAGTAATAGTCCAAGCTACAAAGTAGATACAGAATTAATTAACATGTGGAAGAATAAGTCTTGATCCCATTAAAGAGAGCTGTCTAGGTGGCTACATGGATTATGAAACTGGCACTAATGAAGATGAGACCACAAGTAGAAAAAGATTTTTCCCCAGACCTAAATGAAGCTGTAATGCAAAATGAATTTGAGAACATTTCTCTTTCTTACTTCAACAGAACAATCACATTAGGAGATTAGTTCAAAAATTTATGCGTTTTCTCCAAACAGCATTTAACATGCTTTCCTACTATTGTTACCTAGCTTGTTCCAGTAAGATGATGACCTGTAAAATACATGCTTATGACATAAATAAAAGTGGAAGAGATTTAACTAAATGCCCTTAATTCAAAGCAGAAAATTATTTTGGAGTACAGGAACAAATCACTGTTTCTAGGTTCAGATCTACTAATACCACTGCAGAACTTGGGAATATTAAGACAGCTATCCAGGCACTCTGACAGTCACTGTTTTTTAACTGCCGGTATTATAGGGAAAAAAAAGAATAATTGACTTGAAAAATGTTGAAAAGTGTTTTTGAAACAATAACAGATAAAGCAAACAATACAGGAAGAAAAGGTCACTTATTTCTTAGGGGGAAATTACAGAGGCCAATCTACAGCTTGTAGATACTGGGACTTCTTACTTATCTAGCACATGGAAAAATGGAGAGTCACTTACACATCTTTGCGTGTCAGAGAAGTTTGGTAAGTCTCTTGTGCCCCCATTCCGGTAACTCACCACAGTCTCTGCAAACCTACTTGGAAACTCTGAAATATGTCACTCCTGGGACAGAAGCTTTTCTCTAGAGTCACAGTCCGTTGACAGAAACCACCAACTGTCATGGTAAATTAAACAGATAGGTTGGATTTCTCAATGAGAAAACAACAACCCTCAGGACAATCAAAATTAACAGCAGAAAAAACCTGTCCATTACATTAAAAAAAAACGAAATAAAAGAAGCGCCAAACATTGAACAAGATCCAGGTCCTTGCAAGGGCAGAGCAACACCTTTTTAGGGACAAATGTGCCGCTGTGTAAAACCTCTGAGCTGGCTCACAACTGACAGGAGTAGCACCTAATCTTCAGAGATACTCCATACCTAGCGGGGTTTTGTTTCAGTTTATTTTTAATTTTTATTATTATTACCGACTGCATAGTGTAGTGGAGACACAATATGTTTGTCCCTTGATAGGATCTGATTCATGCAAACAGCTGAGGACACTCATGTACAGCAGCAGTCTGGGCAAAACAAACTCAGAGGGACATGTGCATATGTAGGCATGCATTTGTGCATGGACAAGTACAGAAAAAGTTCACAGCTATACAAGGACAGAAGTCTTCAGGACAGGACATTTTTTTCCTCCATTTCTGAGAGAAGAAGGAATCAATAAAAGAAGTCTCAAGTCAAAATTACCAAATTTGACACCATCTTGAGTTAAGAAAGAAAGACACAGATGTATGGGTATGAGAGATGTCTTAACAATCAGCATTTTTGGAGACTTCTGAAAATTAAGTGGTCCTTCTGAACCCTCAGAAGAATAGTTTCAGCTGGCAGACGTACATAAAGGAATTCATCCTACTGGAGAGGGAAAGGGGTTAACATGAGCCATCAAAGACTCCAGTGCTTCGGGGAAGAGGGAATATACATGCTCCAATAAGCGTTTTCTTCCCCCACAGAATTACAGAACAGGCCAAGGTTTCATTAAAACCTGGCTGGAAATGGTAATTCAGCACCACCTGTCACAGCCCTGTGGGCACCTCCAGGCCCTTGCTGACCTGCCCAGCCTCAACTGCTGCCTCCACTGCCTGCTGTGCACCAGGAGTCCCAGTGAAGCTCAGGCTTCTGTTCCCAGACCTGGCTTGAGCTTAAGTACCATGCCTGCCACCAGTCCTGCACTCATCTCAGACCCACGTTACTTGTACTCTTCTCCCCACGTCTGCCTCCACCTCATATCCTTTTGATCCAGACTGGCGCCCCTTGATAGACTCAGGCTGTGAGTGATCATTTCATCACCCAGACATATGGTGTGACTCTTAGAGCTGTCCTGTGCAGGGCTAAGAATTGGCCTCAATGATCCTTGTGGGTCCCTTCCAACTCAGCATGTTCTGTGATTATGGAATTTCCCATGTCTGGGACTGCTGATGCATCCTACTACCAGGCCCCAGCTTTGCCCATGCTGCTCAGACCCCATGGCACCAGATGTCCTGCTGGTGTGGGCACCACCTGTGCTGGTGCCACTCTCACCTCCCTTCTTGGCCTCCCTCATGGAGAAGCCCTGCTCATGCTGCTCCCAAATGCTATCGTTTAACAGTATCAGACAAACATATTTCAAAAGAGGAAGTCATTGTTTTTAACTAAGTATTTTCTGCTATTTTAAGATCACCTAGTCTGATCCAAACTCACCTCTTAATAAAGAGCACTGTACCAAAAAATAGTCTTCAAAGTTTTCTCCAGTCTCTACACAGAGAAAACAGCTCAGGTCCAATGCAGTGTTGGTACTAAAAATTGACATAACCAGACTACTAAGGCAAAGTAGAGAAAATTAACACAGTCAAATCACAGCAACATTCTGTGTCTTGTTCTTTGTTAATTACATTTTTATATTTTCAGAAACTGCTGAGCACTGCTGCCTTTCTAAAGCTATGCTTTGATTTCAAACTCAGACCAGTACCCAAAAAAGTCACCTACAATACACAGCAGGAAAGGCTGGGGAGGGGGAAGGAAAGAGAAAGACAGGAAAACTCAAGAATCTGTATTTCAAGAGAGGAAAGCAGGCAATAAAACACAGATTGAGATAGTAGTTAATTTAGGTGTCTTATACAACTAACTTGTTTGTTTGAGGCTTTAACAATGCTTTGGCCTTATCACATCATATTTTACTTTCTTCTCCATGAAACAGATATGTTGTTGTGGTTTCCAGTATTTTTTTATATTGTCTTGTGGTAGATAATATGTATTCTATTGACCAGAGAACAGCAATAACTACTAAGCAACATTATTAGTGTTTGTAAACTATCAGGTTCTAAAGGAAAGGGTTTTGGGGGTAACTTCTTAGGAGATGTTAACAGTCTGCAGTTTGATCAATTTGGGAAATAATTGTTTTTTCAAAACCCAGTATAAAAATATATCTATTCAAAATATATTAAAAAAAATTCAAATGGTTGCCACCCTCATCAGTCACCTAATGCTAAGTGTATATACCCTATAATACCCTTGTATTAACCTCTATAATTAACTAGTAATAATCTGATATTAGAAATAACAGTATTTCTAATTTTCCTATCTTTAACTCATTACTATACATCAAAAGACACGAACAAGATCATAGTTCAATTAGCTTACAACCTTGACAACATTTACAACTAGAAAGCTATTATAACATTAGACTGTGATAAATATTAATGGAAAAGGAAAATTTACACCATCTGAAAATCAGAGCCAAATGTAAAAGAATGGTTTTGATCATGAAAAGGATTTTGATGGGCACAAACAAGATGTTCACAGGAAAGACAATAAGGGAAAGAATTTAGAACACTTGAAGTAACTGCACCAGAAGAGATTATATCACAGAATCACAGAATC
>VZTJ01000404.1:0-142119 GCA_013397795.1 Orthonyx spaldingii
TCTTTTCCAACCTTACTGATTCCGCAGCCAAATTAGAAGGATCATGGGGATGGAGGAAAGCCCAGATCAGAAATCATATGCGGGTCACAGAGGCACGCCTGGGTCAGAGTAGTCATCCATGTTCAGCTGTTCCTTAGCCCTGGGGAAGACGGGACAGGAAAGCTCTTTGTGCAGCTGTGCTGGCAGGATCAAGTTCAGCACAGCCTGGTGCCAGTGTGAAATGGCAGCTGGGACAGCTCTGGGGAGAGGTGCCCCTCAGCCCCTCACACTGAGCTGCTGGTGCCTGGGAGAGGCATTTTGGCTGATGCCCTGTGCTGTCTCCCCTCAGGCAGCAAACACAGACATCGGGTGGACGCTGGGCTTCATGCTGAACTTCACCAACATGATCCCTGCCGAGGCTCTGTGCCACGTCAAGGGCCACCAGCCCGGCCTGTGGGCAGGGGCTGTCTCCTTCCTCATGCTGGCCATCGTGGCAGCCCTGGTGGCCGTTTTCCTATACTGTTTCTGGAAAAGAAAGTAGCTCCCAGCCTTTTGACTAGAGGCATCCTGCCCACCTAACCAGGCAGGGAAGCGGTGCAGAAGAGGTGGAAAGTGAAGAATGAGGGCATTAGACCCATCCCCATTGCTCAGGAGATCTGAGTGTGTCATCTCTGTGAATGTTGAAGATGACATAGTTGTCTCTCCAGGAGGAAGACTCCTTTAATCTGACTGCCAAAAGCTGACTGAGACTTGCTGGAGAAAAATTCAAACTAGAAATAAAATCAGTTTTGTTTTTCAAATATGAATGTCACTGCTCAGCCTAGCACAGTGTCCTTGGCATTCCCAGTCCTGCCGGGGTACTCTCCCAACAGCCCTGGGAGGCAACTGGCAATGGAGAGCCATGGTGGGCACCTAACTCTGAGCAGAGGAATGACATCCTCTGTATCCTGCCCTGTGCAACATGTGCAATATTTCTGTAGTATGTGACAGAATCTCTTCCCAAAGACACTGTCAGCTGTCTTTAAAAATACTTACTGGCATATCTCAGCAGAAAAACACAAGTGGAAGTTGATTTAAGAGTTTCCAGCTCTGGCTCAGGGTTTATTTTATATTCAAGTTACACAGCCAAGTCTTGTCAAGACACCAAACCCTCAACAGGTTCCAGCTCCAGGCACTTGAGTCTTTTATTTAGATCAGCAGAGCCCATCCCAGCCCAGCTGCAGGAACTGGACAGGGTTTTCAGTCCTTGCAGCAGCAGCTGAGCACTGCACTCCCCAGCCCTTTCCCCAGGACCTCCAGGGCTCTCCCGCAGCCCAGAGCTGTGATTTCCACAACTGCCTCTTCTCTGCGCTCCAAGATCCCACCTCGGACTTAGGGCTTAAGAAAAGTACCCAAGGCATCTAGCCAAGGAATGGTCACATCTATAGGGCATTTGCTATGGAAGACGGTGGTCCTAACTTATGGTGTTATCCCATTAATCCCACTGCAAACTGGTTCCAAAAGCCTTCTGAAAGAGCAGCATCTCTGGCTGGTGGAGATAAGGTTATGTGACCCGAGAGCCTGGGGAACAGGGCTCTGCCCCTGCTCCCAGCCACCCTTGGCTTCGGTAGTGAGGCTCAGCCTTCCCAGCCAAAATATGAGCAACAAGGGAAAGGGGAGGAAGACTTCCAGTCAGGGGAACCTCTTCCCACCCAGAGGAACATCTTCCTATCCAGCAGTTGGAGCTGCCATGGACAGTTCCCACAGCCAAACACCAGATCCTTCTCCCTGCTCTCTGCTCTGCACAGACACATCCTTGACAGTGTAAGCACGAGGTAAAAATGCCAGGTCTCGGAACAGGCTGTAGGAAATGCCATCACTGCTGGAACTGACCCATGGATCTGAGTGGGACATATCCCCCGTCCAGGTACAGCAGAGCTCCTGGCTGTGCTGGCTGGGGCCCAAATGAGCTGGGACCAGTGTCTCCCACCCCTGGGGGTGCAGTCAGGCAGGAAAAGGCTCCTGTTTGCTATAGGAAGGCAGCACCACAGCTGGTCTGGGTGGCAAAGCATTTGGGGAAGATGCCAGTCTTGCCATTGCAGCGTCCTTCCAGCCAGTCCTCATTCACTGGAAAACATAAAGGAGCAGGAATGAACCCTGGTCCATATCAGTGGGGTTAGTGAGAGTTTTCATGGCTGGAATTCAACTCTGGGCAAAACCCAGTGCAAGCCTGTAACTCCTGAAAGTATGAACCTGAGACAGCACAGGAGAGGCCATATTTTCCCCAGGCTCTCCCCATAGCAGACTCCAAAAGCCTGGCCCAGCAGCAGCACTGGAGAGCTACCTTCAGAGAGGATATCCAGCACATCTCCCTTGCTGAACTCCAGGTCCCCTGGTCCCTGTGCCAGGTAAGAGTGCTGAGCCAGCATCCGGTAGAGAATGGGTCTGCCCGAGTGGGAGTCCGAGTCCTGTGGGGAAAAACCGGCAAGGAGGTTGCAGGGCAGAGCAGAGAGTGGGGCCTAGCCCAGAAGAGACATTGTCCCAGCCCACGTACCTGGCAGCAGAGGGTGAGCCTGCCATCCGTCAGCTGCTGCCACATCCTCCCCAGGTCCTCCTGTCCCGACACTGCCCCCAGCTCTGTGCCATCTGGGAGCCTGTAGCTGCAAGGGTTCATTAATGCTCAGCAAATCACCTCCTTTAAAGCCAGACCTGGAGGCAAGCCCAGCCTTCTGCCACCCTCAGTCTTCACAGTCCCCTTGGCAGGCCAGCTCTGAGCCTGTCCCCTTGCACAGTGACATGGGGCCACCCCATATGCTCAGCGGGCAGAAATGGCACTGTGGGGAGTGACACTGTCACCTCCTCACACACTACCTTGAGGGGAAGATCCTAAACTCTCCTGATGCCACTATGTGTCCCAAGGGGTGTCAGTCAGGGAGACCTCATCCTGGGACCTTCTGCCTGACTCCCAGCTTGCTCTGCATTGATCCCTGCTACTGCAAAGGCTGAGCCGAGCAGGAGAAAACCCAATATGTGGCAGCTGCATCTGCACAGAGTTTTTCCTTCTGTTTCCCCTTTTTCTTGACCATGGCACAGTTTCCTAAGGAAGATTCTTTAGACTTCAAAGGTCCATAGAATCACAGAGTCATAGAATGGTTTAGGTTGGAAGGGCCTTAAAGATCACTTACTTCCAACCCCCTGCCATGGGCAGGGAACCTTTCACTACACCAGGTTGCTCCAAGCCTCATCCAATCTGGCCTTGAACAGTCCCAGGGATGAGGAGTCCACAATCTCTATGGGCAACCTGTGTCAGGCCTCATCACTCTTATATTAAAGAATTTCTTCCCAATATCCTATCCAACCCTGCCCTCTGCCAGTTCGAAGCCGTTCCCCCTTGTCCTGTCACCCCATGCCTTTGTCCTATGTCCCTCTCCAGCCCTCCTCGAGCCCTTTCTGTACTGGGAGGGGATTACAAGAAGCAGCATGTGCTTCACCATGGGGATCACACTGGTGTCCAACCCAACCCAACGGTGAGGTTTGCCCTCAAGGCACAGTGTGTGCTCACACCTTGGCTGGCTCCAGGGCTTTGGCCCCAGATAAATGTCCCCAGGAGCCCAGAGGCAGTTGGATGCCTGTGTCCTGGGGGGGATGGCTGCCACCCCATCACATCTCACACAGCCCCGTACCTGAGCGTGCCCCGCTGTGCCTGCTGAGCGAAGCTGTCCTGCAGCAGCGCCCGCAGCACTGGCAGGGCCGGGGCCTCGCCCGCCCGCAGCACCACTGAGCACTCGCAGCGCACCCGCAGCACCGCCGGCCTGGCCGGCCCGGCCTCCCCGTGCCTTGGAGGGACCTGCAGGGAGATGGGGTGGTCAGAGTGAAGAGTCAGAGTATCCACAGCTGGCAGGGACTCACAGCATCATCCAGTCCAGCTCCTGGCCCTGCACGGACACCCCAACAATCCCACCTTGGGCATCCCTGGGAGCGGTGTCCAAACTCTCCTGGAGCTCTGGTTGTGCCAACTTCAGCCTGTGGAACACCTCACCTTGGAGTCCATGTGGGCACTGGCATCACTGGCAGAGGCATTTTCTTCCCCAGGAGGATCTGCAGAACAGAATAAGGCCAGGGGAGCAGCCCTGCAGTCAGCAGAGGCTGCAGTGGGGCCACCACCTCCCCACACCCCCTAAAGAGTGGGGTTTGGGCACAGCTTCACCCACTGAGGTCCCTGCCCAGGGATTACCTGGCTTCTGCTTCACATGGAGGTGGCTGGGAGGCACCTGGGCAGGAGGGAGGGGAATTCCAGTGTTGATCTTCTGCAACAGAACAGCATCAGAAAGGAGGGGGCAGAAAACAGGGGAGCCTGGACAAGGCTGGTGTGTGACAGGCTGCAGCTGGCTATGGATTTGTGGGTGTGACCCCAGGGAGAGCAGCTCATGGAACGGTTGGATGAGGGGGAGCACTCAGGCTCTTGTGGGCAGAGGTTTGTGGGACACTTCCTTGTCCCCTGCTCCCTGCTAGGTTGGTGCTGGAACAGAAGGACGCTGCTCACACTGTGCTGAAGGCTCTCCTGACTTGGGCTGGCTCACGGTGACACATCCATGGAGCAAACATCCAAGTGTGTGCCAGGGATTCATTTGGAGGGGTAAAAATAACAAGGTGCAAGGTTGCCAACTCACCCATTTATCCATCCTTGAGGCAGGCTCCAGGAGAGAGCTCGGGATGTGCAGCTTCTGCAGAGGGACACGGAGCAGAGCAGGGTGAGAGAGGAGCCCCTGATCCCATCCCTGCATTGCCTGTCACCCTATGGCCACACCATTGTGCCCAAGGGACCCGGGGCCACTCCCAGCCACCCAAGTGCCCTGTGCTCAGAAACTGCTGGACAACATCCAACGGTCTGCTGCACCTCCTCCTGTTGGGAGCAGAGCTGCCGTGGAATAGGCCAAGCACTACCAAAGCCCCTGCTCCCAGGACACAGGCTCAGGCAGAGAGCAGCAAGGATGTCCAGGGATACCAGTCCAGCAGCATTTCTGTGTCTTCTGACAACCACTGCTGCCCATTTCAACTGAACATTGTCATGTTTTGCTTACAATGCTTTTTTCTTTTTCTGTCAAGGGTGTATTTTAATTTTTTCTACATCGAATTTCACCTGGCACTTCACTCAGCAGTCAACCAGCACATCCAAATACTTGCATAACTTTTCCCTGTTAGCTCCAGATGCTTCAGACTCTATCCCTATTCCTATGTTACTTAGGAATATGCTAAATGCTTATGTCACAGAGGATTTGTTGTGGGGACATCCTTTCTTTTTAAAAATGAAAGGAAGAAAACCTGCTTATTTATACTCAACCTTTAATTCTGTATTTTTACCAGTCCTCAGGGTGCTGCCTCTCTTGCTCAAACACCTCACTGGTTTACAGTAGTCTTATGAAGATCTTGTGACTTTTTTTCAAAGATAGGCAGGTAATACATTCACTGAACCTAATCCAGATATACAATGGCTCTTTCAAAGAACTGAAGTAGACAGGTGAGAAATGGCCTCTGCCAACAAAAGATTTTCCATGGTGTATTTATGTGTTTCTATTCAGTCTGTTTACACTACAGCTCCCTGGCCTGCCGGAAGATGCCAGATTTGCTGGGCTTTAAGTCCTTAGGTCTTCTCTAGAGCCCTTCATGAAACCTGCCTGCACATCTGAAACCCTCCCAAAACCTTCCCAAAGTTCAATTAACCAAGGCACCAATGACCAGCCCATCTCCTCAACTCCATCAGAGCTCTCAGGGGACAAATCCTGCTCTCAGTGGTGGTCCTTGGTGAGGTCTGGTACCCTACAATGCCACAACAGGATCCTCTGTGGTGGAGAGCCCAAAAACCATCCCTGTGGCTCTCCAGAGGTGACTGGCAGAGGTTGGTGAGAGCCCAGAGTAGGGAGATCTGGGGCGTGGAAAGGAGCTCCTGAATTGCTGCCCTGCCCTGCAAAGTGGCCCGAGGGCTGTGCTCAGGGGCTGGGGCCAAGCACTGCCCAGGAGCCGTGTCCCTCCCCTCACCTGCCCGTCGTGGATGTCCCTCCCCTCACCTGCCCGTCGTGGATGGCCGTGGCGCTGCCGTCGGTCCCCCTGCTCAGCACGAACACCAGGCTCCCGGCCGCCACCCCCGGCCCCGCCGGCTCCTCCTCGGGCCGGTACCGCCGCACCACTCGGTGGTAACCGGACTCGGCGTCCCTGCGGAGAGGGGAGAGTACTGCTCGGCCTGGGGGCTGCTGCTGATGGCTCGGAGCCACCGCACTGCACCAACCCCGGCAGGCACGGGCTGTAAGCAGAAGGTGTTGGGAAATCGAGATTTCCACTGCTGCTCTTTGGTCCAGCTGGGAACAAAAGGGACTTGGAAAACACTGATTTGCCAAATGCAGCTGCATTTTCATTGTACTGATAAACACTGTCAAGATCAAAATAATGATTCAATTCAGCCCTGAAGCTCTGCTGGTACAATATAACCAAAACAAATTACTGTCGTAGAGTTTGAACAAGATTTTGGCTCAGGACATTATGGGCTGGTAGTGAGTATTTGGAAGTGTCCTGGGAATTAAGACGGGACAGCTGAGCATCCTCTGCCACAGACCTGGGCAGGTCCCACAATCTCTCTCTGCTTCCATTCCCCAGCCATGTCACGATCCATGCCTGTCTCCCAAGACTCGAATCAAATCCTGCAAACTGCCCAGAGACTCTGGTGGAGATGCCAGGGGCCTGCAGTGTCCTTTGCAGCCACAGAAGCCTTTGTATGTTTGTCATTCACTCCACCCCTGGTGAGAACTGGGTGTGGATCCCTCCGACTCTTCACACAAAGAGTCCGGAGAACAAAAGACTTCCTGAGCAGTAGTGAGATAGGGGTTAGACCAAGGTGGGACTGAACACTCACCGCAGAGCATCGGCGCTGGGTTCATAAAAGCCCTGTTTCTGTGGGAGAAACAACAGGAACTGTTTGCAACAGTGCCTCCTAGAGCAGCAGTGCCACCTTATCTCCTGACTGTGCTATTTCGTCTTTGCTCTTGACCCCATTTGTCACTCCACACCACCCAGAAAAAGTGCGCTGCTCCACACCATACCAGGATGTACATTCTCGTCCTTCCCCTCCCTCTTTATCTCATCAGGAAGTAACCAAATGTCCTCCCCCTCCCCTGGTTCCAAGGAACTCCCAGCACAGTGCAAGGCAGCTGAGCTCACATTTACTGAAGTGATGAGCAGAGACATGCTGAGCACAGCCAAGCACTGCTGCATTGACACGGTGAAGAGTCACAAATGCATCTTTAAAGGGCTGGAGATTCCCAATCTGAGTCCCTTACAGCCAGCGCTGAGCCTGGCTCTGAACACCCCCATGGATCCGGGCTGATATTCCACTGGTTTTTTCCAACACTCTTCCCCCGATGGTATTTGGACCTGAGCCCCTTTCTGGAGCTCCATGACAGCTCCATTCCTCCTTTCACAGCCCTGTCCTGCTCACCTGAGGCCTGAGAGGCTCGAAGCCAATGTACTCATCGTTGGGAATGATGGATGAGATCACCTGTTGGAGAACAAAGCAATGAGTGAATCTAGGCTGGATGAAGAGACCCCCAAATTCATCCAAGATTATCTGCTCAGACCCATTTCATTCTGACATCCCAAGGTCAGGCAAAATGCAGAGCTGTGCACACAGTGGGAGAGGCAGAGCTGGATTCCCAAGACAGCTTCAACCATTTGTGTCCCAGCTCTTTTAGTCTTTTCATAATTTATTACTTTCCCTTTCTTTTATTCATTCTGGAGGTCCCTGTCCTGACTGCACTGGTCACAGACAGGGTCAGAACTCTGCTGCCTTGTATTAAGGGATGACAAAGCATTTGTCCCCCAAGTGCCCACCTGTCCCACTGGGAATGCAGGACTGAGCAGCACCATGCTGGGAAAATGTGCCGCTCTTAAAAACGTCATTGTCAGCAAAAGGGCAACCATGGCTTCCCAGAGTGCCTACTCAGCCCTTTCAGACTTTAAAGGGACCAAGACTGGGAAGGTATTTTAGTGCCAAAGTGCATTTTTTGGTAGAAGGGGTGGCAATTCTAACAAATTTTGGCTTCTGTGTCTCAGTTGCCTGGACTGGCTGCAAGCACTGATCATCCTGCTCTGGGTCCCCCCACAGCAGAGCTGGCAGAGGCAGGATTTCTTTCTGCTGCTGTTAATCTTCACAATGACATGCCTGTTACCTTGGGTTTACCCAGGAAATCTTTTGAATCCAGCTGCTCAACTTCCTTCTTCCGTGGTCTGAAAAGTTCCCTAAGAGGAACCAGTATGGGCTCTAAAAACAGGTGATCCTGGGGCAGGGAAAGCAGGTAAAGGAAAAGCCATCAATTCATATTCATAAGTCATCAAAAAATTCATATTGAATGAAACATCAGAGCACTGAAAAGCAAATACAGCTTAGGTGTGCAAGAGCAGCTCCAGGAAGACATTGGGGCAAAAATTACAGCTGTGAACTCGACAAAGGCCACTCAGGCTCCACAAAAGCAGGAGCAAAGAGAGCTCAGCCGGCCCTCCCCTGTGTGGAGTCAAGGACTGACACTGCTGGCATGGGGTGGGTGGGAAGGAGGGCAGTGCAGAAAGGTTTATTAAACAAATCTTCTAAACAGTTTTTCTATTTGACTTCAAATGTTTTCTCTATTCAGCCACTCAGTAGAATGCTAATAGCAAATATAAATAATACACTGGTAAAGCACAAATGTGATGCTAGAAGAGACGATCAGATTAAAAACTAAGTATTAAGGTAGAAAACTAATGAATCCTTCAGGAAGAGTAAATCAGAGATCTGCAAACGTTTCCAGATCATAAATGAGTCTAACAGGAAACTATTACTTAGAAGCAGCCCTAGAAACATTTACACACCCTACTTAAGCCCTAAAAGTGATTGACATTAATATCTGAGCTGCCCCCAATTGTTCCTGAGGCCAAAAGGACTCAGACACAGTCAGCCAGTGCCATGAAAAGGGAGACTCTGCAGACCTGCACTTGTAGGGCTTCTGCACTTGAAACACTGCACAAGGCAACTGGTTTTGCAGGACAGGTACAAATGGAACTGAGCTCCTGAACATTAGAGACCAGGAAGCAATGTCCTCAGCCTCAGAGGTCATCCCAAAATCCTTCACTCTCGTGTTTCTGGGCAGTGAAGCACCTGGGGGTGAGGGAGTTCCTCGATTACCTGAAGCACTGGCTTGGCAGAGCATCACGTGCAAAGGGCTTGGGCTATGTTAGCAGATGGCCAGGCAGGTGGTGGTTGCCGGGAACATGCAGGTGTCAGGAACACTCAAACACAGCTCTGGGCACACATACCCCAGCTGCAGCCCGAGGAACACACCCAGCAACTCACAGAGCTGCCTTACCTGCACCTGCTCAAGGGCCAGCTCCAGGGCTGCTGTTCTTCTTTCAGGTCTCCACACCACAGCCTTCTCTAGGGTGACTCTGGCCTCCTGCCACTGCTGCAGATGGCACTGCACTGCTGCAGTGTTGTACAGCACCTGGAGTAGGCACAGGGAAGGACTCAGAGGGCTGGGACCAAGAGACACCCAACACATCCTGCTGAACTCAGCCCAGAAACAGGGACAGGCATGAAAACACCACAAATGCAGCAACAGGAGAGGTACCCTGAGCAGCAGAGCTGGGGAAACTTCACAACCAGAAAGGAAAAAGATAAAAGCTTAGGTGTGCTGGAGCTGCTGGTCAAGGTGAGGAGAGACATGGGGACATCAGGTGAAGACTCTCGTACCACATAGTTTAACTCTGATCCTTTCTGCATCTGAAAGGCCAGGAAGCTTTTCTTGGGTTTCTTTCTGCATGCAGCTAGGTAATGATTTTTATAATCCTGACTCCCTGTCACTGCAAAATAACTGAGACTACTTCATGTTGCAGTGGGCTGTGAATGTGAAAATTGTCAACTGTAGCTTGTCACCCTTCAGCAGCATGTCAGTCTGTTCCTGGGGAAGGGCAGGCTGTGGGAGTGTTGCAGATGGGTGTTGGGGAGCTGTGGTCTATATTGAGAGTGGGAGATCTCTCCCTATCACTGGCCAGCAGCTGGTGTGTGGGAAAGCTGCTGGGCCACAGCAGAGGCCTGTCAGACAGCTCCTTATCTCCTGTGACAGGACTATCAGCTGGGAATTGAGGTGTGGATCTGGCTGCACACCCTGCTCAGGACAAGGCTGTGGCTTATAGGATGCTTTTCCTTTAATCCTTAATCACGGTAGTAGGAGACTCTGGGAGTGTGAGGAATGGCAACGCTGAACATGCACAGGAACTGCAGGGCTGGGCCCTCTTGCAGAGGCAGGGCAGCAGTTCTCACTCACTCAGAAGTGTTACAGCCTCACAAGAGGCAAATATTTCTGGGTTTTCAAACCATGCATGTATCTCCCACAAGAAGATCAGCTGCAGCATGTGAGAGGCCATGCATGGGGAAAGCTGATGGTGCAATGCTGCTGGAGGATGATGTTTGTGTATTTGAAAAATGAACTCCAGGTAAGAAGGAGATACACTTGAATCAGGTTGCTCATCCCAAGTCTGGAAGGCCAGCACATGTCCTGGTGATACCTGGAGGGAGGGGTCATGTGTTCACACCAGGAAGGGCCCCAACCTCCTCAGGCCACTCCCGAGTCCTGCCCCTTCCCAGGGAACTGCTCACTTCCAAGAGAAGGCAGCGCCGTGGCACTGAAGCTGTTAAAGGCAGGGAGGTGTGGGTAATACCACAGATGCCATGGATAGCTTCCTCCTGCCAGGCATAAGGTGCACGAAAATTCCCCGAGATGCTTGACTAGAGTTACACAATGGCTCCTCACTCTCACAGAAGTAAGGAGTTAAATCCTCTTTCCTGTATCTGCTTTTCAATCTGTGCGTGTGGACTCGGAGAAGACAAAATTAACCCTTTTGGTAAAGGACAGTTTCTAGGAAACTTTTACATATGTCCAAATATTACAAAAATTTACAATCAGTTCAGCCTTTGAGCTTCCTCAAACAGGAGGTGGCAGGTTGGCTCTGTGTGACAGCAAGAGCTGCAGGGTGAAGCATTACAGGGACAAACACTGCCTGAGCACAGGGTGTAAGTTCAGGCACACAGGGAATATTAAGATCAGTTGCTGCAGGTGGAAAGAGGCTTTCACGCACCTGAATTTCCTAGAGTCTGCATTATGCATCAGTTCTGTTCTCATCTGTCAATGTTTCAACCTCTTTCAGCTCTCAGAGCTGAGGAGTTCACTGAACTTACATGTGTATTTACATGCACATAAGGGTAAATATTACATGGAATCCCCTGCTGGTTTGGGTTGGGAAGGACCTTGAAGCTCCCAGTCCCACTCCTGCCATGGGCAGGGACACCTTCCACAGATCAGGTTGCTCCAAGCCCCATCCAACCTGGCCTGGGACACTGCCAGGGATGGGGCAGCCACCACTTTGTCTACATACAGAGAAGACAAACCCCCTCAATACACAAATTCCTGTGCACTTGCTCCAAACAATGTTACTTTTTTGTAAAATTGAACTGCGTCATTTGCTAAACTTTCCAGAGATGATGTTGGTTTACAACTTTTATGATTAATTTACTTTTCTAAAAGTGCAAGCAGAATATTTTTACAGTTCTAATGTACTTTCTTGAAAAAGCCTTGGGTCACTAATTCCCGCTACTGATGCCCCCAAGAGTGGGGAAGGATTGCTGAGCCAGGCTGACTCTTACCTCCCAGGCATAGAGGATGTGCCTCAGCCCCAGCTGCTTGTAATCAATGAAGGGATTCTGTCTGAGGTGACTGAAGGCCATGTGATAGTCGGAGAGAGCTTCTTCATACCTGCAACACAGAGGTGACACAGGGAGCTGAGCCTGAAAAAGCTGGAGACTGTTTAAGAAGTTCACAAATTACACTAGCAAACAACAAGTATTCTGCTCTGCAGCCTGTGCAAGGAGAGCTACACCAGAGATGAGTCATCTCTGTAAAGAACAAAGATTCTGCACTGCTGTGAGCTCCTTGCCTGTCCCAGCACAGTCCTGGGAGGATGGAGGGCTGGGAGCCCGGCTGATGGGCAGCAGCGAGGGCACACACATGGCCAAAGCAGCAACATTTAGAAACTCAAAATTCAGAAACACAAAAGTTAGAAATTTAGAGAAAAGGAGGATATCTGAGGATAAGGAGGGAATTAGTCTGAATTTACACCAGCTATACAACTGAAATCCAAGCAGGTGCCCACTGAGGCTGCAGGTGGTGAAATGAAGGGTCCAGAAAGGGCTGTGCAGTGGGCACCTGACCAAGAGAAGGTGCCCCGGCAGGTGTGGGTGGGTGGGAGCAGCTTCTGATGAAGGAAGGAGCCCTGGGGTGCTGGAGTTCATCAGCTCTTTGAGCAGGAGTGGGCTGCCAGCTGCGCTGCCCCTGCAGTGGCTGTGCTTGGGGCACGTTTGCTCCGCTTCTGTTGGTGTAGAGCAGCTCCAGAGAGCCCTGCCTGGCTCCACCAGCCCCAGGCACAGCCCCTCCACTTGAGAAGCCAGAACTGCTCACTTTAACTCACTCCCAGAAACAGAGAAAGGCACTTTGTGGAAATTAAGGTCTGGAAAATATGGGGAAAACAATAGGAAGGAAAATAACTGAAGTCAAAGGTAAGACAAGATCTGTAAAAAGAAAAATAACTGAACTCAAAGGTAAGACAAGACAAGCTCCCTGAGGAGGATGTCACTGTGATTTAACTGTGGAAACAATGAGTAATCAATCCCATGACACTTCTGCAGCAATCTCAATGCTTTATCAGTGAGATTGAAATCAGGCCCCCGAAGTTTGCTGGCAGAGGAGTGTGCAGGCTGCATTTTTAGGAAGGCCAGACTCATGTGTGTCACATGAAGACACACCAAGCAGCACAGTTATATTTTTTTAATTCCAAAAGAAAATCTGAATGGCAACATTGTGGTAGCCTGTCACAACACCCTTACAACCATGCCAGGGATATTTTCAGGCAGGCCTCAGCAATAGCAGTTTCAGCTGCTTCTGCCTCATCTCTTAAACCTCTTATACCATACAGCACATGCTCCTCCCTGCACCATGATTGGTTAGCTCAGCCGTCTTAGCCAGGGTCACAGCTGAAGCTCATTCGGGTAGAGGCCCACGACTGAAACTCATTTAAGCTAAGGTTATGTTTTCCCACAGAAGCCTCCATCCAGGAGTGTCTGTGTGTGTGGGACAGCAATGTCATGTGTCAGCCACCCCTGGGGCCCCAGTGTTGTGCAGCTTGTATCAGAGATAAGACTTGCTGACCTGTGACAGGGTTTCCAAGGCCAAAGCTGACCCTGTGAACCCTGTAGGGTTGCTGGAAGAAGTGAATTGTGGAATCAAAGAATCATTTAGGTTTAGGAGTAAAGCAAGACTGAAAGGAGAGGCGCAAAGACTGCACTGGCTGTGCATCTCACTCACATTTCCAGCTGCAGGTGGACAGCACCTCTCTGGAAGTAGCCTACAGCCAGGGAGTTGTCCTTCTCAATGGTTTTATCGAACGCCTGAGGAGAAAAACACAGGCACATCCCAAGGATCAGTTGGGATCTGTCCTGTCAGTGCACACACACCCAGCCAGCCATGGCCCAGCTGCCCTCACAAAGGCAATCCCTGCGCTCCTGCCCTGCTCCAAGGGGCGGGACACAGCTCTGGGTCATTGTTCAGAGATTGGCTCTGTGTGAGCTGAGCTTGAGGGTTTCACCTCTCCTTGCTACAATGGACTGGACATCAATGAGCTGCATTGGCCATCTGGCTTCTTAAAATGGGAAAACTGTGTAGCCTGAAGTAGAGTTTGCCAGGACAGTGGGAGCAGGGGGACTGGCCAGGCTGGGGAACGCTGAGGTGAGGAGCAATGAAAGGGTGAGCAGGAGAAAGCTGCAGGGCTTCCCACAGTGGCCTCTGAGTCAGTGCCTCTGGTTTAGTGTACAGGTGAGTACGGGGAGCACTGGCAGAGCTGGCAGCAGGGTGCTGGGACAGCCCAGTGTCCTCCTGGACAGGAGGGGTGTGCTCCTGCCCTTATCACTGTGACACCACTAGGAGATAACAGCTCCTGGAAGCCCAGCCCTCCCTGAGTGCCCGGCCAGGACAGGGACAGCACCACAGGATGAGGATGTGTCTGGTGTGTCTCCGTGGTCACACACCTCGCTGGAACCTCTACCTTACTGGGCCATGAGTGAAATAATAACCACCCACCTGCTGAGCCACACGGAAGTACAGCTGGGTTTCTTCCCAGTCACTGCCCTCGGCTGGGGCTGACAAGTCTCTCCTGGCACCACTGCCATGTGCTCACTGTGCCCCAAACAGCCCTGCCCTGCCCTGCCCTGCCCTGCCCTGCCCAGGGCTGCACGGCTCTGCCCCAGCCCCTCAGCACAGCCTCAGCTCCTCCGTTTGGGGAGAGGTTCATCTGCATCTCCTCTGCAGACAGACAGCCAGACGGATGGATGGGCGTGCAGACACACCAGGTGCTGTCACAAAAAGGCTTTTCCTCAGGACACCTCCTCTCCCTTCCCAAGGGCCGTGGTCTTCCAGCACAGCAGCTTTGTTCTGGCAGTCTCGACCGCCAAGCAGAACATTTGTACTTTCAAAATAAACCCATCTCATGTCTAAATCCATGTCTACAGAATAGCTATTGAACAATCTTTTTCCTGCTTTGATTTAAAGCTACAATACATTTTAAATTTATTGTGCATGTCCAGTGGGTTGAGGTCTTCACTTGGAATCAGGCAGCCTGAGTTTTAGAGGTGTGGTTTTCACATGAGCTAAGTTCACCTAAATGATACAATTTTAATTGATATAGCTTAAGCAAAACTTAAAGTACATTGCCAGATGCAGTTTCTAGTATCTAATTTAAGTACTCTCTGTCTGTATCTATTATCTTGTTTCAAAATGATTCTACAACACCTTGCAGCTTCCCACTTTTCTGGGTTTTCATAGTACTTAGAGAATCATGGAATCACAGAATCATTAGGGCTGGAAAAGGCCTCAAAGCTCGAGTCCAGCTGTTACCCCAGCATCACCGAGTTTACCACTGAACCATGTTCTCAACGGCCACATCCACCTTTTAAACCTCAACCTTTTCAACTTTTCTGTGATTCACTCCGCTAAATCTTCTCGTTAAACCACTCACCCTTCAACATCCCCGCTGCACACACAGCACATGAAACGCTGGATTTCCAATCCAGTTTCAGCACCGTTCCCTCAGAGCCGGGCAGGAGGAGCCGAGCCGAGCCGCCCACCCCCGGTGCCCCCCGGTGCCGCCGCCCCGCTCACCCCGAGCGCCGCCTGGGGCCGCCCGGCCAGCAGCTGCACGCAGCCCACGTTGAAGCAGATCCTGGCCGGGGGCTCCGCGATGCCGGCGAAGGTGTCCAGGGCCGCGTCCCAGAGCCCGCGGTCCACCGCCCGCACGGCCTCGTGCCAGCGCCGCACCAGCTCCCGGTACGCCATGGGCGGCACCGGCACCGGCAGCGGGCACCGGAGCGGGCACCGGAGCGGGCACCGGCACCGGCAGCGGGCACCAAGCCGCACTGAGGCCTCACCTGCCGGGGCGGGGCAGCGCGGACACCTCTGCCCCCTCCGCTCCTCCCCTGGGCGGCGGGAGGAGACACCGATCCTGGAGGGGCGGGGAGGGGGACACGGACCGGGGAAAGGGGCACACGGAGTCCGGGAGGGGCAGGGAGGGGGACACGGACTGCGAGAAGGGACACGGAGCCTGGAATGGGACACGGACCCTGGAGGGGCGGGAAGGGGGACACGGAGCCCCTAATGGGACATGGACCCGGGAAGGGACACGGACCCCGGGAGGGTCACAGACCCCGTAATGGGACACGGACCCCGGGAGGCGGCGGGACCCGGCGGGGCAGACCGGTGAGGGCACTGGCGGGATGCTGCTCGCTGAGGGCACCAGAGGGCACCTGACCAGCCGCCAGAAGCGACCCCGCGGCCTGCTCTGCCGCACCCAAAATGCCGCTTTGTGAGCTTCTTTGAACAAAATATTTAATGTAAATTTAATATGAGTAAAATAGTAAATATTCTCACGGCCATGTAGGCTGCGAGTTAACTACAGTAAGTACGGTAGGCTTAGCGGCGCCGTGCTCTGGTAATTACGGTAGAGCCCGGGCTCGCGCGCTGCGCGGGCGACATCGCCCCCTACCGGCGCTGCGCGTCCGTGCCCTGGAACAGGAGACCGGCGGGGGCGCGGCGCCGTGCACGAAGCGTTCCGCAGCTCGGGGAAGGGTTTGAACGGCGGACCGCTCCTGCAGGCGCTTCCGGCCGGTGCCAGGTGAGTGCCGGGCCCGGGAGGGAACCGAGAGCCAGAGGGAACCGGAACCGAACCGAACCGGGACCCCGGGAGGGAACCGAGAGCCAGAGGGAACCGGGACCGAACCGAACCGGGACCCCGGGAGGGAACCGAGAGCCAGAGGGAACCGGGACCGAACCGAACCGGGACCCCGGGAGGGAACCGAGAGCCAGAGGGAACCGGGACCGAACCGAACCGGGACCCCGGGAGGGAACCGAGAGCCAGAGGGAACCGGGACCGAACCGAACCGGGACCCCGGGAGGGAACCGAGAGCCAGAGGNCCGAGATCTGGAACCGAACCGAGCCGGGACCCCAGGGAGGGAACCGAGACCGCGGGAGGGAACCGAAATCCCGGCACCGCCCCGAGCCGCCCCGTGCCGTGCCGAGACCCCGGCCCGCCCGGGCCCGCCCCGCCCGCAGCAGCCCGAAGCGGCGCGGCAGCCGCCGAGCCTCGGCCGCCGGGAGGAGCGGCGGGGCCGCTCCGGTGCTCGCACCGCGCCGAGGTAAAGCCAGGAGGGGTCCCCGGGCTGGGCGCGGCCGTGCCGGTGCGGGGAGCGGGGTCGGAGTTACAGGTGATTGCACCTTCCGCTCGCAGCGCGGCGGGACGGTCACAGCGCTCACACGGGCTGGAGCGAGTTAGTGACAATTAACAAACCCCAGAAATCCGTGGCAGCCCTGCGCCAGACGGCGGTGCAAGTGGTGGGTTTCAGTTTTAAACAAACTCCCTGCCGCTGATTTTAAATGTTGGGGAGAAGGGGAAAGAAGAGTCAGTGGGATTGGAAGTATCACGAGTATTGTCCACACATGGAAAGATAAAATGTATTTTAGAAAAAGAAAGTTTGTTAATGTCATGTCAGCAACAGGAGTGGAATAAAATGAGCGGGTAAAATTTTGTGTATAACTAGATACTGCAGATGCAATGAATGCAGAGATTAAAGGCTAAACCACATGTGCTTGGAAAGGAGAGCCCTCCACTGTTTTCCTGCTTGGGAAGGGAGTTCAGCATCTGTCTCAGTCAGCTGATGAATGCTTAGAACCGTACTTGGGTTTTCCGAGAAATTGAACTCTGGTGCGACAAGACCCGTTAATTAAAGAGGGTGGTGTTGGGATACAAAGTTTCAGAATGACTTTAGGACAAATCCTGCCTGGGCTGTTGAAGGGAAGCCGTGGATGAGTGGGAGGCAGCTGCTCACTTCCCACACCGTGGTTCAATCACTGGCTGGGTCCAAAGCAGGGTTATCACCTCTGCTGTTCCAGGTCCCTGCTGACACCGAGGGGAGCTGGGCAGTGACCAGGTGGTGCAGTTGTGGCCTGGCCTGGCCTGTCTGGGTGGCTCCAAGTGGCAGGAGGATCTCAATGCCACACCAAGGCTGGAACCCAGCACAGCCGCTGGTGGGAGAAGAGGGGGCCTGGCAGGACACAGGTGCAGCAGTGACTCCACCTGAACTTCACTGGGGGAAGGGGTCATTGCTTGTGTGGTTTTTAGTTTTCCTAAAGAAAATCAAGCTGTAGTGATCGTGTGTGTGCTCGTGGTTAGAACAGGCTGCTGGAGCATCTCTGGTTACAGGAGCTCTCTGGTGAGATAGAGAATACTGAGGAGTGCAGAGCAGGCCACAAAAATGCTCCAGTTCTGAAAAACAAGCCATGAATGAGTTCAGTTTATTCAGGCATATTCAAGAGAAGAGAGTTCAGGAGTGACTCAGTGGAAATCCATGCCTATGGAAAGTTATCCCACAGCTGGATCCTGTCAGCCTTCCCAACAACGGGAGCTGGTAACTGAGAGTCAGAGCCACACAAATTCTTTTAAATGTGACCCAGTTTCCTGGCAGTGATGTAGGAGTAGCTCAGGAAGAGGGAAAGGCCTGTCAGTGTCTGGAGCTCCTCAGCTGAAGGATCCCAGTGTTGAAGGTGTGTCCAGAGCAGAGTTCTGGCAAGTCACTGGGGCTGGGCCAGGGCTGTGGGGAACTGGGGAGATCATCCCTGAGGCACCTCCTGGGTGCAGACATGCAAGGACTGAGCTGAGCATTTCAAATTGCTCCTTTCCATGGCAAACAGGAACTGGCACAGCTGGAACAATGCCAACTTCTGTGATTCTCCAAAGGCAGCTGGAGAGGGGTGAGAGGCAGCAGGGAGTGCTCCCTGTGTTGGGAGTGCTCAGCTCTGTGCTGCTGCAGAGGGCTCCTCATGCAGAGGTGGATGCCAGCTCACAGAGGCTCAGGTCTGTGCACACAGAGACAACCGAAGAAGCTGCTCCTGTAAATAAATAATTTACCCAAACCTGCATTAAATAACTTGCTGATGTGTGAAGTGATGTGACTTGAGAGGAGAGGGGAGGAGAGGGAATAACATAGGGCACCTCTGGGCTAATGACAGACATTTTATTGGAATTGAGAGTGTTCTTCTGAACCAAGTTCTAGTAATTTAATTCAAAAGCTAGTTATTGAGTCTGTGTAATATGTCTTTAAATAAAGGGTTTTTTTTGTAGCTCTCTGAGGATTCTTGGTGCTCCGACAGCCTCCTCAAGCAGCTCCCTTGATAACCAGGAGCACTGGAGGGAGGGCTGGTCACAGAGGAACAGAAATACATGAACAGGACATGTGCCAGGAGTGAGCATCCTGCAGGGTCACACGTTCATCTGTTATCTGAATGGATGTGTAATAAGTGATACAGTGCTGGTGGAACTATGGTAGATGTCAGTGATAAAAATCTGAGAAAATCTTGCAGAAAAATGGAAGAAGGGGGTGTGTATACGTGGGATATTGGGAGTCTGGAAAGCTGTTTTCCCAGAGGATCAAAGTCTTTTGTTCTGTTGGAGTCCATGTGGAGGCTTGGTGTTGCAGTGTGACCAGATGGCATTAACTGGGCCTGGAAGGTGAGATCTTGTTCAGGTGTTTGGGGTCAGGAGCAGGGTCCTTTTCCCAGCTGTGCTGCCTGCTGGGAGAGCTGGGGGAAACCCTGCCTCGTGGGCTGCAGGTGAAAGTCAGGCAATAAACCCTGCTTATGTCATGAACAGCTTATTCAGTCTCAGCTTGGGCTGTGGCTCTGGGCATGGCCCTTGATGGTGGCTCTAAGCAGGAACAGACCTGGTTGGGGGTTGAGGCAATTGCTTCTGTCAAACACATTTCTATGGCAGAAAAAAAAAATCACGTGCTGGTAATTCTTACAAAATAATCCTCCTTGCAGTTTCTTCTGCAAAGAATAGGTGGGAAATGAAGGTGAAGAAAGATGAAGTGTTTTGGAATCCGATCAGACTAGGAGCAATTAAAAATTCTTCACCTTCTGTCAAGTATGTAAAGCATGAGGGTTCTGTGCTCCTCTGACCAGTATCCCGTGGACAGGGTTGTATATTCCTTGTACTTACCACGCTGAGCATGAAGAAGGAATTTGCTAATGAAGAAGAAGTAGATATAAATAATGGAAGAATAAGCAAAGGAAAAAAATGTCCAATGTATATTGTATAAACATTTGAAGAGTAACAGCACAGAAACCTCTTTGAAACTGACACATCAGGGGTGGTTCCTGCTGGTGCCCTGCTCTGGAGCTGCTGTTCCTGCCCCTGCTCATCATGGTAGCAACTGACATAAAAAATGCATCAAAGACTTTTTCCTGCCATAATAAAGCAGCCAAATTCTTTGCGCAGTGCTTCAGTCCCTCTCAGGCTGTTGGAAGAGCAGAGCTGCCAGTGTATCTGTCCAGATGAGCTCTGAGCCCTGTGCAGGTCGTTGAGCTGGGCATTGCTGTGTCCTTGTCACACGTTACCGAGCCAGGGCACGAGAGACTCGAGCTCTGCATGGATTTCATGCATTTAAATAATTTCCTCTCTATTACATCCCCAGCTCTGCCAAGGTTATTGTCACACTTCATGTTAAGTCTAAGTGTGTGGCTGCTGTCATTTTAGACTCTTGATTAATGTAACACTTCTTTTGCTCATTCCATAGCTCGTGATACCCACACAATGTGATATATTCTTGGCTTCCAAAAGCAGAGTACCTTACAAGGGGTTGCCCTTACAGCTCTGCACACAGCTGGGGTTCACTTAGTCATTTCAGAGGTTAATTTGCTCTTGCATTTTTCTACACTTTTTATTCTGTGCTGAATAGGATGCAGGTCTGTTTTGAAAGAGACTTTCTAATAATTTTTGAATTTATACCAATTCACTGAGCCTTGTTTGGGTTCCATGGTCATGAAAGAAAAGTCTCTTCTTGAAAACAGCCAGGACACTGTGCACTGCTGATCTTTGTAATGCCAAACTGCCTGAACCTCCTCAAGGAATGAGTTGTTAAGTCAGGAAGAGCTGGAATGCAGCAGTGCTGTGAGGAATGTCGGAACACGTGAGTGAACGCACAGGAGGGACTCGGCACTGCTTGGGAATCCCTGGCTCCATCAAACTGCTCCACGTGGCTTTCTTGGGTTGTACAATTGCCTGTACCTTTCTAGAAAATATTCCTTGGGGACTGAAACCTCCCAGTGTTAGCAGCTGAAAGGAAATGAGTGTGGCTGCTTGAGAAGGGCAGTGTGGCTGTACTGGACAGGCTCAAGCTGCAGCTTCAGCAGGAGCAGGGCAGGTTTTTGTTGCCTGTGCAGCTGAGGGTGTCGTTGCCTGGGGCTGTTTGTGAGCAGTGGTGGCCACTGGGCCATCCCACCATGCAGTGGAGCTTTCCTGGAGGTGCTGTGCTTAGTGGAGTGGATTACCTGGGTGGGTCAGGGTGCTGGTTCCCTGAATGGTTCATCACATTGGTGTTGTGTTCTTAGTCCTTGGTGAGCCAGACAGAATCACAGAATATCCTGAGCTGGAAGGGACCCACTAGGACCACCCAGTCCAGCCCCTGGCCCTGCCCAGACCCCCCAACAACCCCACCCTGTGCATCCCTGGGAGCTCTGGCAGCCTCGGGGCCGTGCCCATCTCTGGGGAGGGAGCCCGGGCAGTGCCCAGCACCCTCTGGGGGAAGAACCTTTCCTGATCTCCAGCCTGACCCTGCCCTGGCCCAGCTCCAGCCGTTCCTGGATCCTGTCCTGGTCCCAGGGAGCAGAGCTCGGAGCTGCCCCTCCACTGCCCGTCGGGAGGAGCTGCAGATTTCTCCGAGGTCTCCCCTCGTAGCAGCTCATGATCTTAACATTACAGTAAAGATGCTTAGTAAGAAGTAAAGAAGTTGGCACGTGTGTGAGATGGGTTCAAGGCAGAATTTGATGCCTCCCAGTGTCTCTCCCCAAGCCTGCACTCAGCCAGGTTCTGGGGGATGTGGTGTTAAGCTGCCAGATGCCCAAGTGCTCACAGGATGTTTGCTTCCTCGCAGCTCCGTGGTGGCCGCGGGATCCCGACATCGCCAGCAGCTGAGCCGTCACCCGTTCTCCCTCGGGGTGAGTCTGCTGCCTGGGCTGAGTGTGCCAGGTCTGTTCAGAGGCTTCTGACACACATCTGGCAGGCTGGGGGCACTGCAGCTTCAGGAACTTCTGCCCCTTTCCATTCTGTCCTGCAGGAGCTTGGGAGAGGGTCATTTGCACCTTCGGCTCCCAGTGGGGTGTTGAGAAACACCTGGGTGGGATATCTTGATGCAGGATGGGGGAGGGAGGGGACAGGAGCTACGCTGAGCTGCTGTGACTGTCGGGAGCCTGCACTGAGCTGCTGTGCTCTCCTGGCAGAGCTGTAGGCACACTTTCAACGGGGAGGAACAGCCCTATCCTGACAATGTGATGCTGAGATTATTGAGGTGAATTTCTGTTCTGAGGATCGGCGTGGGGTTTGTATCTCAATAAGAGCTTCTTTGGTTTGCAGGATGGTTTATCAGTTTATGTGGCTGGGTGAAAGGGAACTGGGCAATAATGTGCTGTTGTGTGAACTTGTAGCCAGTCCTGTTTCACCACTGCAGCTTGTGTGACTACCCTTGGGTGCAGACCAAATAGTATTTTATGGTACACCAGTGTATTAAGGAATACATTCAAGCAGATTCCATTTTGATTTGTGAACTTCATTGATGATACTAATTTATTTTTGTAAAGTTTGATTTAACTACGTCATATGTTGAAAAGTTACCCAATTCCTTACAGATTGTGTAAAACTCAGTTTATCTTAAAAAGTTGTACTGGGTTAACTGTCATCTGTCTCCGTATCCTCTCTTCTCTTGGAATGGGAGAACTGTGACTGATCCCATCTTTCTCTCTAGTCCTGCTGCCTGCTGAGGTATTTACCAGCAAGGGCTCCACAGTGCAGGGCAGTATAAAATGTCAGTGCAGGAGCAGTCACCAGTTAGTGTGTGTCATCTGCTTTCCCCTTCTCGATGGAAACAAGGCTGGTTTGGGGTTTTCCCGGTGTCCCTGTGTGTGAAATGTGGCTGCAGCCTCGTTAGAGGGCACTCTGCCATCATCCAGGGCGCCCAGCGGCCGCATTCCCCACCAGCTCTCCCGAGAAAATCTTCCTGCAAATGTCCTTCGCCCCCAGAGCAGAAAGTGGGAATCTGGAGCTGGATCACCCTGGGTACAGATGATCCAAGGCAAGACTGCCTGTGCTGTGGGGTGATTTCATGCTTGTGCTCTGTATGGAACGTAGCAATGATTTATTAGAGAATTCACTGCAGTTTTGCAAATGTGAATTAATGAACTTGCTTTTCTCGTGGCCTTTACCCCATAAACTGCCCTGATCCTAAATATATATCCATTTTGGAAGGGTTTTTTTTTGGTTGTTATCGACTTTAAAAAAGTAAGTCCTCGCTAAAAAAATAAGTTGCTTCAGAAACTCTTGAGTTTTAGTACCATCCCTTCCACCAGTTCTGTCTGTGCCTTTGACAGATAGTTTGTTGTGTCTCCTTTCACTTTCCTTGTGTCAAAAAGAGGACAATGATTTTTACCTTGGGAGAATTAACCAATGTATATAAATGTGCTTTGAAATCTGAAGTGGTGTAGAATTTTTTAAACATATAATTAAAATATTGAACAAAGCAGGAGTCAGAGAAGTCAAATTTAAGATCATTATTGTTCAACTGCTTTGGTGGTGCTTCTGTTCTGGCAAGATTATAGAGCCAGATCATTTGCATTACTTTTGATTGCCTGATGTTTTTAGTTTTTTGTCCAGGGAACAGCATTCTTTATATGCAGGAGTCAGATTGTCTGTAAACATAAACACAATCTCACCTTTGTCCAAACATACCTTGTTTTGCTTTTACAAAACTGTACCAAACCGGTGGGACCCAGAACCTCTCTGAGCAGTTAGCACTGACTCATCCCCACCCTGGGGAGGCCCGGCAAGTTCCAGGGCGCGTTTCCGAGGCTGGAGCCGTCCCCGCGGGGCACAAACCTCACTGTAAGGTACGGCTGTGCTCAGCTCTGCATTCCCTGCTGCGGGAGCGGGGCTGGTGGTAGCTGGGGTCTATCACTGCTCCTGGGGCTCTTTGTGCCTCCCCAGGGTGGGACAGGAGGCAGGCATGGGGTGATGTGGCAGTCCCAGAGCAGGGTAGGGACAGCTGTGACCGGAGCTGTGACCAGAGCCAGTTGCCCGGCTGGATGGGCAGCTCCTAAATGCCACGTGTGCCTTGCCAGGGAGCTGCGCTCCAAGGGGCGGCTTTATTGTCCCTGGGGTAAGGCAGCAAACATTGACCACAGGAGTGTTTATCAGAGCAGGTTCTGTGCCACAGCCAGAAGACAGCCCCTTCTTTGGAGTCCTGAATCACTGGGTAGGGCTTCCATGAACTCTGTCGGCCACGAGACTTCATTTTCCACAATCAAAGCAGAATAATAAGAAAAAGTGCTGCTCAGACCTTCTTTTTCCTCTCCTAGTTTTTGATCTCCTCTTGCACTTTCCCTTTCTGTCCCACCAGAACTTTTGTGCCCTTGTTAGCTTTTTGGCAAAGAGCCTGGAGTAGAAGAAAAGCGGAGCAGATCCTGCTCAGGGGTTCTCCAGCATCCCTCTGTGGGAGAGCACAGGAGCAGCAGCAGCTGAGCTGTGGGTGGCTGCAGGTGTGTGGGAAGTAGCCCTGGGGAGATCCTGCAGCCTGGGAGGCAGCTGATGGCACAAGGGGACAGCCCCTGCAGGCAGCTCTGGGCCGGGGATCCTGGCAGAGCAGCCCTGGCACAAAGGCAGGCACTGCACCTCCAGCTCCCACTGCTCTCCTGGAGGGTGGCAGCAGCTTCTCGGGGCAAAGGGAGACAGAGAGAGCCCAGAGCTGCTCCAGGGCTGATGCGTGGCCCCTGGATTCTCTCAGGGAGTTGGGAATACAGCAGCAGACAAGGCAGGCTGGGATGGCTTCCCAGTGACTGCATCAGCTGGAATTTCTGAGGAACCTCCTATTTGTCTGGCTGGCAGATGAATTTTAAGGTGGAATGGAATACACAGGGACTCCTCTGGCAGAGATAAAAACAGTTGCTGAGCTCAAAGCATTTCATCTGTGGGATTGGGAATTGTGGTTTTTAGTGGGTTTGAAGAGTGTTTCTTGTACTCTTGTGATTTCTGTAAGTGACTTTAGGACTGACACTGGGAATAGCAGAGGCTTCAGCCGAAATCCTCACCCCTTCAGTGTTGTCCTGCATCCCATATCCAGATCCCTCTCGGGTTTTACCACAGTTTGCGTGTTCTAAAAAATCATAGTAATCCAGGAGCCAGGGACATTACGGAACGTACTTAAGAGGAGTTCCAGCCTGCTTGTAGGAAGCGCTTTCTTCCAGTTTTGAGTAATATCTCCTAGAAATATTTTCTCACAGAACATTTCTGTGGAACTGAAAGTTTTGGTTTCTGCTGCTTATGCTTTGCTTTTTGTCATTGTTTGAAGACCAGCTGTGTTCTGTGTTTGCCTGAGTTGGCCAATGCCATCCCCACAGCACGATGTGTTGAAGGGAATTGGTAGATGCTTTAGCTCTGAAATCAGCTCCAGGTACAAATTGGATATTTATTAAAAAATGTGGTTGCAGTTCTTAATCCCATCTATAGTTACAGTTCAGTGTTGTACTCAAGAAGTTCTGCCAAACCCTGATTTTTGCACAGCAGCACAGGGGAGTCTGGAGACCCTGTGCTGGTTCTGAGCAGTGTTTTGAGGCTGGGGGTGTGACTGCGGCTTCTGGAGCCCCTCCCTGCTGTTCCCCTGCCCCAGACTGATGTTGTGGCAGGGCAGGTTCTTGTGCTGGGCTCAGAAGCCACTGTGGGACAAATTGTGTGTGCTAGGGGAAGGCAGCAATAGTGCAGAGTGCCTCCTGCTTAAAAAAGAGTGAAAAAGCCACTGCTAATGGAGGTTAAGGGAGCAAGTACCACTGTGTTTGTGAAAACACAGGAGAGGAGCATAATGAGGAAAGCTTGAATTTTGGACAGTTTTCTGCCTGATGTAGAAGAACCACTGAGCAAGAACCACTTTTTCCTTTCCTTTTTTTCCTCTTGTTTCTGTAGGAGCCCAATGGTGCTGTCTGGCTGGAGGTTCAAGCACCAAAAAGTAACTGTTTTTAAGTAAAGCAAATGCAAAACTTTGGGTATATGCTTAAAACTCAACAGAAAACGAACAAACGAAAAAGAACAAAAATGAGGAAAGTCTTTTGTGTACAATGTCCAGGGCAATTTTAAAATACTCTTGTTCCATGCCTAAATAAATGGTTGTTTCAGCCAAAGAGAAATCTTTTCTCATGATTTATTACACTAATCTGGATATAAGGCCTCTGAGCAGGATTGTCAGTTTATTAGAACAGCTTTCTTTCTCCTTTCAGATTTAATCCACATGTTGTTGTATCAACAGAGCCTTTGTCTCTGCTCAATTATGAGTTATCCTTTTTAAGAATAATAAAAAGAAGTGAAAACACATGTTTTTTAACAGCCTTATTACAAAGAAACATAGGATGACATAGGGAGAGGTGATCATCAGTGGTGACTCTGATTTGTAACTTCAAGGTGGTGGTGCTTATAAAAGGGTGAAAAATGGCCCTTTCACCTCTGCCTGGGGCAGTGGCTGTGGAAAGCCCGTCAGGGACAGGAGGAGGCAGCATTATCTCTAGCCAGGATTTCCGAGGTTTTTTCCCCAGCTTGTGCAGTGATGCTAAACATGCTCTTTTTAGTTAACTCTGATTTTTTCCTTCCTTTTTTTAAAAGGAGAACTTATCTAGAGGTGTATGTAATTCACATTTCCTTCCTTCCTGCCTTCCTCCCCTGCAGAGAAGAAGTTCTTTCTTGGACTCCTGTTTTCTAAACAGAGAGGAATTACTCTCAGGAAACTCATGAGTTTGGTATTATTCCTATACTTAGTTTTGTGAGAAAACATTTATTTTGAATATAAATTCTTGCTTGATACCTGCCTGAGGGTTCAGAAGTGCATGTGAGAGCTGCTCAGTGAAGCAGCTCCCTCCATCACTTGTTGATAACCTTTACCTGGCCCTCTCACCCCTGACTCCTGCAGCACCAGGAATGAATGCTGAAGCACCCCAGCACCTCCTGAACTGGCAGCTTGGGGGCTGAATGTGGCCAAGTCAGGCAGTGCTGGCAGAGCCAGACCAGGCAGTGCTGGCAGGGCTGTGCCAAAGCAACAGGCTGTTCCTATGTGAGGCAGCTGAGAGACAATCCACCCTCCCGCAGTAAACTGTGCAAGTGTTCCTTGCTTAAGAAGGAAACCCCCTCCTTTGAAGGGCTGTGGAATGCAGAGCAGGGGTTGGGTTTGTTTTCATGCACACTGGCCTTATGTCACTGGTGCCTTTTTCTCCCAGACTGAGCAGACCTTCCAATGTAGTATAAAACACAGATCTTGGGAGAACTGGACCTTCCCAGAGTCTCCTGTCCTCAAGCCTGCATTCTACCAGCTGAAGTTCTCCACCCTTGGCCCTCATGGGTACTCAGATTAGGTTTGTTTCCTTTGCAGTGTGTCACTGTTCCTGATGGCAGCTGGCCATACTCCTTCTCAAACAGCTTAGAATGGAATCATTTCCAGAGCAGTGGTAAATGAAGAGGGGATTTGGCTTGCAAGAAAAATTTCTTTATAGGTGGATTTTGCAGGGCACTGTACTACGTTGTGCTTTCATCTAAAATATCTTTGGGCAACCTCATCCCACTTTGAAGTTGGCCATTCTTTGAGCAACTGATTGCACTGGAAAACTCCAGAGGTCCCTCCCAAACTCTGATTCTCTTTTCTTGTAGAGTTCTGGCAAAGATGCTTCTTTTGGCTTCATTTCCATCTCCCTTCACGCTCAACAGCTTTCATCATGTTCCCATCATAAGCAGTTCTTTAAACTGAAGTGATGTGTAAACATCAGGAACAGTTTCTAAACTGTAACATGAGTTTCCTTCCCTCATAGTTTAGACATTTTTTGATGCCATATTCATATGATATGAAAAATCAAATTTCCTTTATTGCTATGTATTAAGAGCTAACAACTTTCTTTTTGTCCTCACACAGAAAGGTTTTACCATGGGGCATGAATATTCACCATAGGGCAAAGAATAATTCTCTAAAAGTTAATGGGTCTTGTTTTCGAATCAGCTTTGGTCCTGTGCACTCTTTGTTGGAAAGCTGCAGAAGGAAAGACAAAGAGAAAAGAGCCTTGTTATTTGGGATTTATAAGATTATATTGTTACTGCCTTTTTAGTGAGTGTTGCATTTTTGCATTAAATCTGGAGTTGAGGGATACTCTTTTTATGGATATTGGTAACTATTATCCAAACTCTTTAGCTCAGATACTTAACTTTATGCTGTACAGCATTTTGCTTAAAATGTAAGCAGTTTTTCAAGTTGCTTTGACTAGCAGTGGACCTAATAATGTGTGTTACTGCTTCAGGAACTGTGCTGGACAAGGGATTGCTGACAGTTTGCTGGCTCGCTTGGATTTACAATTTTATTCTGAGGGCAGAACAGGATGACGGGGCAATTAAATGGAGTTCCATATACCAGAAGTATAATTTTATCACATGTGTCCTCAAAACTGAGGCTGCCTGATCATGGAGCTGCTGCCTGCTGTGTTCTCCGACCTTAACCCCTGTGTTTAGATTGCCAGTGTGGTGACAATTAGTGGGACTGGGATGCAGACACAGGAATATAACTCACTTCACATGAGCTGCCAAACAACTAGCAGATGTTGAGCTAATGGGTCTTGGCTACTACCAGCCTGACTTGGATTGCAACCCAGAGGTGAAAGAATTTATTTCTCTCTCATTACCAATTCCCTGGTCCCAAGCGTCGGGAATTCCTTCAGCTTACTCTGGGAGATGATGTAAAACATTTCCCTTCTCCCTCAAACCTGTTCCCAGGGCGTCTTGTACATTACTTTATTTTGATGTTAATTTGCCACCTCTGGAATGTGTTATCCTACAGGGTAGGCTTGATGATCCATGGGAAATGAGGGTGTGAGCTCAAACCTGCAGCTGGGATCCTGAACAGGAGAGCTCTGTGGTGTGGAGTGGGTCAGACACTGTCCCTGCAGCCATGCTCAGAGTGTGATGTCCTGGGATTCCTGTTACTCCTTTGAGGAACAGAGACTGTGGAAAGCGGTGGGGTCTGGCTTGCTGGGATCTTGCCTTTCTCTGTTCTCATGACTGGGTATTGTACTCTCAAATGCTGGAAAATGTGTAACTGCAGGCTCAAAGTTTTCCTTGTGGTGCTGAGTGAGTGCTGGAGAATGGCCTGGCAGGTTCTGTGGCTTCTCTGGTGTGATTTAAAGGAGCAGGCAGGAGTTCTTACTCAGTCACTTGGTCTGTTCAACCTGGAGAAGGGGAGACTGAGGGGAGACTCATCGCAGTTCCAACTTCCTGGTGAGAGGAAGAAGAGGGGCAGACACCAAGCTCTGCTCTCTGTGACAGGGTCAGGACCCAGGGAACCGCTGGAGCTGGGCCAGGGCAGGGTAGGGCTGGAAATCAGGGAAAGGTTCTTCCCCCAGAGGGTGCTGGGCACTGCCCAGGCTCCCCAGGGAATGGGCACGGCCCCGAGGCTGCCAGAGCTTCAGGAGCGTTTGGACACCGCTCCAGGGATGCACAGGGGAGGTTGTTGGGGTATCTGGGCAGGGCCAGGAGCTGCACTGGATGGTCCTGCTGGGTCCCTTACAACTCGGGATGTTCTGTGAAAGTACGAGTGTGATAAGGGGATCTTTGTAACCTCAGCAGCTTCAGGAACAGAGGCAGGGAAAAGGGGGGATCAGCTGAAGGAACAGTGCACTGAAATACTGACTGATACCTGAATCCAATTTCAAACCTCTCTGTACAGTCAGCTGACATGTTTGATCAGTGTGTGCAGGATTAGGGCTGAAGCTTTTTGTTCTCTCTCCAGTGACTTTGTCTTTTGTTCTGTGAGGATTTAGCCTTTGACCTAAAAATGCCATCTGTCCAGAATTCAGGTCTTCAGCAATTTCTTTACCTTGCTCATTTCCCACTGCAGTTAAAGGCAGTGTTATTCCCATAACAGGTGTTTAAAAAACAAAATCGTCCTTAATGAGAAGTTTTTAGTTATAGCTTATTTTCTTACTGACATGCTGGTTTGAGATGTCAAACATGATCAGCATCAATATCAACAGGAAGAGTTGGGTGAGGGTTAAACAACTGTCATAGTTTTTTTGCTGTGAGCAATGAAAATAAATAGCTTGCAAGGCCCTGTCATTTCTTGCTTTTCTTTGAGGTTTTAAAGAAAATGTTTTATTCAGTGATATATTTCATTCTGAAACTCCAAAGAGAGCAATTATTTTTAATTCCTTGGTATGCACAGAACTGGATCTGTCCTGTGGATTCATCATTCTGGATGTTTATGTATTTATTAAGGACAGCAAAATAGAAGCAATGCAAACAATTATTCTGTACTTACATGATGAGTAATAGCTAAATGCTAATTACCTTTCTTGAAGCATAATTAACTTCTACATTTTCTGTAGAACAAACAGAGAAAACTCAGCATCATAAACCAAGAAATAAGCTGAAATACCTGCTTTTCCAGATAGGAAAAGTATAGAATAATAATGAGTATGGAGCTTTAAAACAGGAAAAACAATGGGAGAAAACTGGCACTCCAGTCCAAGAATGACATCCTTGGGAAACATCTGGTGAAGGAATCTAGAGAGGGGAAGATAATTTTGACTTTCTTCTGGGAATTATGGAGAACTTGGTACAGAATTGTACTGCCAGTGAACACAAGTGCACTTACAGATCCTGCAGAAATAACCCAAGCCAAAACCTCAGTGAAGTGAAATCCCTTGATTTGCAAAGGGAAAATATATCGGAATGAGGCAGCAGGTTAAAAAGAAACTGAAAGGAGCAGTGACAAGGGTGAAACCTTTGCAGGGAACTGAAGCTGATTTAAAGGCTCTTCTGCAGAGGAAATGCCTCGACTCTGTCAAATGCTGTGAGAAAGAGAAGTTCTGATGTGAAGCAGCAGGGAAGGAGGGCTGGAGAGGCAGGGGCATCCTTCCAAAAGCTGAAGTCATGACCAAGTGAGGAAGATAGAAAAGAATAAACACTTTCAAAGGCTTTTAGAACGTATGAAAAGTAACAGTTCTTTTCCAAATATGTTGGGAATAAGAAGCTTGTCTAAAAGCTTGAAAAAACCCATGGAGCCCAGGGTGTGAAAAATCAGGAGGTGGAGCAGGAAGAAACACTGAGTTTCTGAGGCATCTACATTGTGCTTGGTTTCCTTACCAGAACCCATCTCAAACCCAACTATTAATTTAAGAATTGAAGAACACAGTAAGCAATACCTGCCTGCAGGGACAAGGAAGGAGTCAGGAGAGGAACTTGTTGAATAATTAACACTTGTATGCAACCTTTCAATAAAAACGTCCTAGAACACAGACAGGGCTGATACCAACTTGCATGAGAGTTCCAGGGAGCTTGGGGAGCAGCAGACAGAAATCTGGCTTTGTATTGTGCAGGGTTGTCAAAAGAATAATATAGATTGGAATTAGTTGGCACTTGATTTTGTGAACGTGGAGGAGTCAGCGTGTCTTCTGTAAAAGGAAGTTGCACTTGAGGAATCAAGGACAAACATCTGGATTGGGGTGTTCCAGTGTGTGTGGTATCTTCAGATTTTCTAACAGCTCCTGACATGGTCCTTTGTCACAGCAGCTGCTTTCCCGGGGATAGGAGAATGTTCTTGAGTAAATCAGTGACTGGTTAAAAGGTGAGAAAAGGTGAGCAGTGGTGGTTGTTATACCCGAGAGTGGTTACCATGAGAATGACAGGGGAGTCTTAGGAGACCTGAGGGAGGCAATGGATGGAGAAATAACAGAGTCTGAGGGAATTCAAAGCTTGGATCCATTCTTGGAAGAAAGGTCAGCAAAGTCTGTGTTATACCAGTACACAAGACCTGGCATGTGGAAATCTTAAACTACAGGCTGTAGAGTCAGGGGATGTGCTGGGGACACAGCTCCCAGTTCTCTCCCTTAGGCCATTGTCTGAGACATGGCACTGGCCAGGTGAAGGGGTCATCTGATTTATTCCCCTGAATTGTACTTTACTATTTCTGTGCTTGCCTGTTTCAAGCTACTCCCTCCTCTCTCAGATGCTACTCCTACAAAAAAAAACAAACCAACAACTTTTGTTTTTTATGAAAACACACTTTTTTGTCTTTTTTTTTTCATGTAGTACATTGAGTTGTCATGCGTGTAACTTCAGTTTATTGTGTTTGTCTACAGACTGCTTGGACAAAAAATAGAGCTGCTGCTTAAGCATTTCCATATGTGTTCAGCCATATTGTTCAGCTATATTCTTCACCTAATGTAACTTGTAAAAATAAACATTTTAAAGTGTTATTTTTATGTGTTGGTGAAAAGTTAATGGAACTAGAAAATGTTCCAGACCAGTCTGTCCCCACTATGGATTGTAAGGAGGCCATGTCGTGTCCTGCTAGTTTTTAAGCAACCTACAGCTTCATGTCTAGGCATTTGAAGGCCAATTAGTTGATCCCTCCAGGAGACTTTGCTGAACACAATCCTCCAGACATTTAAACACCGCACAAGACTTAAACGTTCACAAGTTTTCCATTTATGAGGGAGTTGTTTGTTAAAAGTGGAGAGAACAATCCAGCCCCTGCCAAGTACATGCTCGGCTTGCACAGCCCTGCTGGCCTCAGACAGAATGTGTTGTCAATTCTGGTTTATTCAGGGCAGATTTGCAAAGCTGGTGTGTTGATATGACATGAGGGAGTGTGTGATAAGTCCCATCTGTGCAAGCTCCATTTCCTATAGGCTGCCTTGCACAGATGGCCTGCTTGGGGATGGTTTTAATTTCACACTTGAAGCTGAGAAAGCCAGGTTTGAGGAGATGTGCTGTGTGTTGATTTAGTCACTTGTAAACTCAACACAGATAAAAGTGTTGGTGAAGGGATAAGAGGCAGGAAGGAGTAGTCACCTCTGTCTCCTGACTCAGCTCATGTGCCCCCACCTTTTCTCTGGGAGCAGGTAAAACTCTGCCTCAGCTTTTGATTCTGTCTGGAATCATTGGAATGGAATTGAACCATTTTACCACTGCAGGAAGAAGTTACAGGGAGTCCTGACATGGAGAATGTTTGCTCCTTGTCTTCTGTGTGAAAATATGCTTATATGGGAATGCAAATTGTGGTAGGTCTCATTTTGTCTCCTTTCTAGTTCCCAGCTTTTCCATCACTGGTAGAAGTGAATGAAATAGGAACAGTAGGGTGAAGTTAGAAGAGCCCAGTACTGAGGCAAAGTCTGTGGCCTTTATGTACAAGAAGAAATCGATTCTAGAATCCTGCAGGGTGTGAGAAGAACCTTGAGATGCTCCAGGAGCCTTGTTGATTGTTCCTGGCTTCACTGAACAGTTGCAAATTAAAGTTTTTCTGGGGCTCTCAACTTGGCCTGATTTTCAAAGATTTTAATGAGAATGGCAAAGCCACATCTGGGTATGGAAAACATAGGTGTTTCAGAAATGGAGGAAATGCTTATGAAGGAATTTTCTCAAGTAATTCAGTCTGCAATTTCCATATAGGAAATGTCCACCGAGATAAAGTTTTGTAAAATTATGAGCAATTTCAGATTACAAGGGCATTACAGTCCTGCTGTTGGGGTTCTGTAAGCCTGGGTTATAATGATTTATGCCTTTTCTAGAATGGAAAATAGCTCAGAATCAACTAGTTGTGTGCCAAGTCAACGTTGACAAGTTTCAGTGTTGGCCTTCTGCTGCTGTGCTCTGTGTGTGGTGTGGTGTTTCATTGGATTTTTTAGTCTCTGTTGGGTCCTGTTTTAAATCCCACCCCTCCCTTGGTGTTCCAGTCCAGGAGAACTGCAGGGCTTATGGGTCTGTGAGTGATGCCTTGAGCCCTGCATCTCTTTCCATGGCCTGGAGTGAGACCAGGCACTGTATTTTCGGGTGAAGGGAGTGAGAAGTCCCTGGGAGGGAGTGAAGGTTGACATCTGCTGTGGCTCTGTGCCCTGCAGGGCTGGTTAGCCCAGGATCTGTACAGCCAGCAGGGAGAAGTGTCAAGGGACGAGTCTAAAAGGGCAGAGTTTTATCCAAACTGAAGGATCTCCTAGACGTGTGTGTCCCTTGACAACAGCACTGACTGTAGGAGATGTCTGTCTTAAATGAAGTACAGGAGAAAACAAGGCAGCATAATCTGCCAAAAAGGGACCTGGCTAAAACCAAATCAATTAATTCAAATGTTGCTATTTAGTAAACAATGGGAAATGGCTTTTGGAGCAAAGTCCTTGAGAGTGCTTTCCCCATTTCCTGTCTCTTCTGGTGTTGGTTTCCAATCCCTGCATTGTTGTTGCAGCACTTGTCAAGGAGTTACTTGGTTTAACCGTGGACAAGCCAAACTCTGCCATATGTGAGAAGACATTTGCCAGAACCCCTGAGGAAGAGTGGGGTGCAAAGCAAATATACTTCATTTTTCCTTCCCCCTCCCATCTGTGCGCGCACCAAACCCCAGGGGGATGTGGATGGATAACCCTGCTCAGCAGGAGATAGGCAGGGTCCTGGTGAGTCTGCTGCCCCGAGTCGGCTGGGAGACTGTGGAATACAACAGGAGGCTGTACTGAGGTGGTTCCAGTCCATTCCCGTGCATTATCTTAGCCAACATTTTGCTGAAATGGTTCAGTAGATGCATGTACTGGATCTGTTTCAGTGAGCCCAGGGTGGGCTTGGAGGCGGAGGGGACACCCTCCCCTGGTCACCAGTGCACGTGTCAGTGTGACTTTCAAGAACTGGATGTGCCTGTGTTCTGGAAATGATGGCTGAAGTGTTCTGTATTAGTGAACTGAGATCTGGAAAGAGATTTCTTGGGAGTTTTGGACCAATCCTTGCCAAAATAATGGAATAAGCAGGTGTACACTGGTGCCCCTAAAGCTCCATTTATTCTTACTGGTCCTCTTACTGCCAAAAAGGAGCTGGCAGGTACCCAAGTACCATTGAACCATCTGGAGATGGAAATTCCATTTCATTCTCTGGAAGATGGATATCTTCTATTTCCTGTTAGCTCATCCAGATTCTTCACGTTACCAGGAAATATTTTTGTCGGTTATAAGTATTCATAAAATACAGCCTTGGATTATGGAGTATTCATTAATGTTAAAAAAATATAAAGGAATATGAATATTTAAAAAATGAGAGTAGTATAGAGGTCCTCTTTCATTGCTCTGTGACTGGCAGAAGTGTTGTTTGTCCTCCTGTGTTCCCCAGTGCCTTCTGGAGCTATAACAATGCAGCAACACCAAAGCTGCTAAATCACTCAATTACTTAATTTAGTGATTGAGATATGGAGTAAATGCAGGATAGAAATAAAGTGCGTTTTTCAAATATCCACTTATACTGAACAAGCAAAAGGAATGGAAAACACAATCAATGCAGGATACCAGGTAGGTTTGAGCCTGACCTAATAGTGCCCCCAAACCTGTGTTTATTTCAAGTATTTCTTAACTTCAAGCTTTAAAAGTAAATTTTGCAGATTGATGTGAGGTGCTTTGCTAGGGCCTTAAGGAGCATATTGGAATCAATGGGGCATGGAAATGGTATAAAGGGTTTGTTTGACTTTCCTTCTTTGCTCGGTGACAGTTGCACAGTCAGTTCTGGTTAATACAGTCCAGATAAAGTGAAGACCAGAATCTTTTCTTACTTAACTCATTGTTGCTGAAGATTAAGCCCCCTCTTGGAATTAGGCCTGTCTGTAATTTCTGGAAATGCTCCTGCCCCACTGCTTGGTGTGGCTGGGTGCAGGACATGAATGTTCCCAGCACTGCCAACCTGGAGTTCCCTGGAGAGCCCTTGACCAAAGAGCTGTGGGAGGTTAAAAGGATATGGCTCCCTGAAGTCCTTTCCAGGCACATGCTCTCATTGTTCTTATAACTGGAAAGGATTTAAATGACAATCCATGCTGCTGGCAGACTCAAAGATCTTCTATTCATTTGATATTTATTAACTCCTCAAGAAACAGCAGCAGTAAATGTAGGGGAAGGTACACATTGAGTTTCTCCAAGGCTGAGGACTTCTTTTCCATAATTTTGGGCAACAGATTTAAACAATGAAAAAAGGCATGGAGGGCTTCACAGATTTATTTAACTGAAGCCTTACTCTTTTCTGCCTTTGAGCAGATGACCTAGAGAAGTTTATTGGTAAATGCTACAATTAATGCATGATGATTCTACTGTCTTAATGATATCAGGATGTATCCCCTTGTGTCAGTAACTACTGCTGAAATTCATGGAAAGGAAAGCAAGATTTGAACTCTCTTACAGTCTCCACCAGAACTCAGCATTCATCTCTCCAAATCCTTCAGAGGTACTACTAAAAGTGATGAGCCAGGTTCCTGGGATACTGGAAATCCATGTTCTTCCCAAGGCTTTCCAGAACAATCCATGTTCAAATTCTGCTTAATCACAGAAATGGATTAATCTAGTTTATGTTTCTTTTTCTGGAAACATAAGAACAAAAGAAATTGCTGGAGTTTTTCATCTGATGTAACAGCCAAAAGAAAATAAAGGAAACTTCCCCAGAGCCTTATATTCATGAAATCTGATCTTTCAGCCTTCCTGAAATATCTGCTGATCAAAACTTTGTTCCTCTGAAAAATGGCTCAAAATAGGAAGCCTGTCCATTCTCAACATTCAATTCTGTATTTTCTTTCTTTGTTCTCAGTTGCTTTTCAGCTCTTCTTACATTTCAGTGGGATGAGGCTGGGTTTGATGTTGAGGCTTCCATCTGCTGTATAGAGTTGGTCATTAGAGAAATAAGGAACAAGAGATGGGAGGGATTGTGACCAATCCCTTCTAATACCAGAGTTGTGGAGCTTCAAAATACCAATGGAAAGGTTTAGATCTCTCTAAATCCACCATAAGGAGATACTTTTTCATGCACCATGGAGGAGTTATGGAAAGTGTGGGGTCGGGTGGTGCAAATGCTAAAGCTCATGTGAATTCAAGAAACAACTGAACAAATTAATGGAATAAAAACACCAAACACTTTTACAAACACAATTTCCGTCTCTGTCCAGCAGATTTCTAGACACTAGGAGAGTGTCAGGGAAGTATCTCTTCACATATGCCCTGGTTTAATACTATTCCCTTGGCATATGCTATTGCCCAGCTTTGGAGAACTTTGGAGACAGGACATGGCTTGATGATTCTTCAATCTGCAAGGATCATGGGAAGGCAGGAAATGCTCTGCCATCCCATGAAGCATCTTCATGGTCTTCTCTGCATAACTCAGCCAGGAGCTAACAGAAAGGACTGGTACCTTTGGGGAACACAAATAAATATAATGAGATGAGGACATGAGGAAATAGAGGTCAAAGAGAGTCTTAATTATCTCTAGGGCTGCCTACCCAGAGTGTTAAATATTAAGTAAAATGTTGTTGTGGGTTTATGGGAACCCTTGGTCTGAAGGAGGGCTCATTCCATCCAGCTGCCTGTGTAAAGCTGACAGAAACTCGGAATATTGAGATGAGGTTTGTGTATTTGACACTGGTTTAACATGGCAGCTCTGCCCCAGTCCTCTGCCCCAATGGTCAACTTCATCTGCTGCATCATTTTCTGGGCTGCTTCACTGAGGTGCCAGTAAATTCACCATGGAGGAACAATTCCTTCATGCAGGAGGGGAAGGGTTTTTACTGGGATAGGGTGTATCTACAGAGGGCTCTCCCTGGATTAAACACTTTATCCCTTTGTTAAGTGCTTGTTTATTTGGATGTTGTGGCCAACCCCCATCAGTCAACCAGTGAAAGGGAAGCTCTGGCTTTTGGTTTCTCCCACAGATGCATCTGCAATGGCTGCTCTGATTTGGATGTCAGTGGTTCACAGAGGCCTGATCGCATCCTGATTGGTGCCCAAGAGGATTCTGCGCTTGTTACAGTGGTGGGAACCCTCCACAAGGAAAAGCTGCTGGTGCTTCTGCTGTGCTCCAGTGAACTGGAGTGAACTGGAAAGGATGAGACAGACACAGAAAAGCAGTTTGGCCCCAGCCATTTCCCATGTTTCCATTGCTGCCATCTGTCCTTGGAAAAGAGTCACTTCTCCCACATATGTGTCTTTAAATATTTTGTTCCTCTGGCTTTTTTTTTTTTTTTCTTTTAATCAACTTCAGACCTCTTGTTTTCCCCAAAAGCTTTATTCTGTGTCTCAATTTTCCCCTCCTCACTATCCCTGGTGAATTCTGCCTTACAAAATCTGTGGACATAAATTGACCCATCATTAATACGAAAATAAAATAACAATGAAGAGACACTCCCACAGGTCCCTTTCAGTCTTTGGTGTGGTCTGTCTTAAGACCATACCCATGCTAGTGAGGGACTTGGGGCTCGTATGGGGCAGTACTTAATGATAACACCACAAATCCAGTGGTGAGGTCATGGTCTATCTTCACACAAATCGGATCTGGAAATTGTCTTACTAACACGTTTAATCCATTTCCTTGCCATTGTCTGATTCTTTCCTGCAGTACATTTGTTGGTGGTGTGCCCAGTCTCTCATAAAATAACCACGCAAAAGCGCTTCCACTGTTTCCCAGAGGACTAATTCCTTATATTGATTCTCACTCTTTCAGAATTTTTTCCCAGATACTCAGCCTACCTTTTGCTCTTGCTTTATTTCCTAGCTGCCATGTCTGCCTGCTGGTGTGGTCTTTGGTAAAGTGCAGGCTTCACTCTTCAGGTCGAGTCTCCCACCATGCTCAGGTTCTGCCTCTACCTGTCTCCTGATCCTGTAACAGTCTGAGCTTCATCCCAAGGGGCAGCTCCAACCTCTGCTCCCTGGGACAGGGACAGGAGCCAGGAAATGGCTTGGAGCTGGGCCAGGGCAGGGTCACACTGGAGATCAGGGAAAGGTTCTTCCCCCAGAGGGCGCTGGGCACTGCCCAGGCTCCCCAGGGAATGGGCACGGCCCCGAGGCTGCCAGAGCTCCAGGAGCATTTGGACACCGCTCCAGGGATGCACAGGGTGGGGTTGTTGGGGGGTCTGGGCAGGGCCAGGGGCTAGGCTGGATGATCCTGTGGGTCCCTTCCAGCTCAGGGGACTCTGTGACAGTGCTGGCTCAAGAAGCTCTGCAGCACCGTGCTCCTGATAAGACCCCAGGTTTTGGGAGATGCATTTTCCTGTAGGACCCTGAACTCCACATAGCTGGGATCTGCCTCAGGAGCACTTGTGCATGTGCAGCCCAGAGCAGGGGATTTCCACAGAGCCTGGTTCTTCTGTGAACCCCTGTAGCCATCACACAGTGACATGGTCTTGGTTATCCATTTATTTAAGAATATTTCTCTGTAGTGCCTTTGGTTTACTTTTCCTCAGACTTCCTTTATTTTCCATTGCTAAGCTTGAGGTTACACAGGGTTACTTTGTTTCTGTGGCCTTCTGCCAAATAATTTGAATAAGAATCATCTGCTCAATTTTTTAATGTATTTTTCATTTCTTTAGAGTTGTCTAAGAAAGACGGAGCTAGCAACAGCGTCTTTGCAAAGGAATCTCAATAAATATTAACTACAAGATTTTGAATGATGATGTTTTACCTGAATTTTGCAGGGTTTTTTTTTAAAAAACAAAATGAGTCCTTCCAGATAGTCTGGTAAGGTGTATTTTTCAGGAACCTGTCTGGTTCACTGATCACTTAAAAAAAAAAAATCCTAAATTTATTGAAGCCAATCGCAACCATAAAGAATTAAGTCATTGATACTGTTTTCATCAGCGTCCAATTTCTAACGTAAATCTCTAGTTGTTACTAAGAGAAAAATGTGACAGTAAGTGTCATGTCACAAATTCAGTATGAAAAGTGTTTGAGGATTAAAAAAACTGTTAGCTTTGACACTGATCCCTGTGTTGCACTGCCATCTAAAAGCAGAGTACTGGGAGAGGTGGAGGAGGTTAATGTGTAACTGATTCTTTTTTATGTCTCCATCAGAGTGTTTCTGCCCACAGGTGTGGACAGAAGCAGCCAGCAAATGCTTGCTAGGACAAAAATATCCCATCTTTTTTTTTAGCATATATGTTAAAATAATTCAGCTTTTAGCAAGAGCACTGATGGTGTCTGAGCCTTGATCTACCTCCAGAATATTTCTTCCCCTTTGCTGACAAGGTTAAATAATGAAATCACGTTTCCCCTTCAGTTTATTTTTACTGGTCTATTTTATTTCTGCCTTATATGATAATATTTCTTCGGAAGTGGTAATGTTTGGCTGAGGTTATCAGCATAAGCTGTGGCAGGTGGGAACTGAAATTAAATTTGTTGCTCTCTCTATGCAGCTAAAATTTTGCTCCTATAAAAAATCTCGAAAGAACCAGAGGGAAGTAAAATATTTCAGTCCATGTGTTCACTAGAAAAGTGTGTGGTGGGGGATGCTCCTCCCTGAGAACTCCTGTTCAGCTTTGCAAGGGAGGAGGGGCACAGGTACCTGAGATGGGCAGAGACTGAGATTAAGCCCCTTCTCCCTCCTGGGAGTCCTCTTGCCCAGGGTGGTGTAGAGGGAAAGTGCCTCTGGCTGCTCCGTCTCAGGCCTGTGCTCAGGTGAGAGCTGATGTGTGTGCTCAGTGAAATGCATGTTTTTTGGGAAGGAATGCAAAGCCTGTGCCATGAGATTTTGGAGTGCCCCATTTTGAAAAGAGTGATGCAACAATCCTTAAGGTATCTGACCAGACTCCCAAAAGCCCCCAGCAGCCAGGCAGTGCCACTGTTCCCTATGGGAGGCTTTGGGAGGTCTGCTCTGGCAGGGTCCCAGTACCCTGCACCCTTCATGTGCTACATGGAGGGAGGGGGAAAACACCCTTCCCATTTTGCAGATGGGAAATGACACTTGAGGTTCTTTGCCCAAGTTAATGACCTGAGTCAGGTGCAGAAATAATCCCAGGTTTCAGTGACACGATCAGTAAAACGTTACCACAGGGCGCTGGTGGCTGGGATTCTGAGGATGGGATTCTGAGCATAGTCAGATTGGCTGCACTGCCCCACTTGTGCCATCGGCTCCGAGTGTGCAGAGGCTGGAAATGCAGCAGTTTGAGGTAACCCAAGCTCCTGCTATTCTTTAGAGATCCCTCGTTTGCAGGAGCGGAGCTGTAAAGGCCACTGCCTGTTCTGTGCTCATGAGCACTGCTGTTGTCTATGGGATCTCAAGTACTGATGGCAGCCTTCAGGGAGAGGGAACTTTCCTGTCATTCAAGGCCACATGAGACTCCACCAGTCCACGTGCAGTAGAAACTGCGTTATAAAGGGCCAGTCAGGAGGGTTCCTGACCTTGTTCTGCTTGACAGTAAGTGCCTGAAAATGAGTGTTCTTTTCTGGCTGCCGTTGGGCTCCAGGAGCTGCTGTGTCACCACCACTGCAGCCAATGTGCAAACCAGAAAAGGTTTTTTTGCCTCTCATGTACTCTTTCTTTCTTTCTCAAAACACTCATACCAGGTACTGTTAATTCCTACTGGAAGAGGTTGTACTGAAACTTGGGAAAGACCATTGATCCATTTTTAAAACCCCTTACTTGATTGCAAGGTGATGCTATTTACTGCCCACCCAGGATCATGTCCTACCCATGGAGGATACATTTAATTTGTTACTTATTTGTTCTCTCAAATGAGTGGAAGTGAGACATGAACAGCAGTACCATTCTGAGCTGGAGCTTGGGTACCTATTCCAAGAGTCACATGAAAATTGTGAGAGTTGGTGAGAATAAATGATATCACAGAACCACAGACTGGTTTGGGTTGGGAGGGACCTTAATGATCATCTTGTTCCAGCCCCTGCCATAGGCAGGGACACCTTCCACTAGGTATGATTTAGAGTTTGCTTTGGGTGAAGTTGTGTTGATCAGATTTCGATCACATTATACCTTCTGTAATCCTCCTAAGCATTTTTCTGGAGGTCTCAGTTTTTACTCACTGTGTGCAGTGATAATCTAATATTGGGATTTTGGAAAGACATTACTTGTGAGATGCTTCCAAAGTCTGGAAGTAGTTTTTAAGAATGATCCTGGGGCAGAGTCCTTACAGAAATAAAAGGCAGTCACATGCAGTATTCCTAGAGGCTGGAAAAATGTGTTGCTGCAGTTTTTAGTAACAGTCTGTGAGCAAGATCCAGAAAAGTCCGTTCTTGGCTGAGCCATTGATGTTAACGGAAGGGTTTTCAAAGAACACTCTGGGAAGTCATTTCAGGATACATAAAAGTTGTAGCCTGGAAGGGGGCTACATGCATGTGGTTTTAGCAGGGGCAAAAATCCTGGCTTCTTGGAGCTCCTGCAGAAGGGAACATGATGTTTTCCTTAGAAGAAGGGCACTGAAAGCACAGTTGCTCCCCAGCACTGCAGAGCTCAGAGCATGCTGTGCAGCTGCAAATAGATGTGATGTGTTGGGTTTTGGTTGGGTTTTTTTTAAATTAAAGCTGTGGTCTAAACTTGTTCACATCAGTGTTTGTACAGTCTTGCAGTTCCAGCCGGTGTACACAGCACAAAAACTCCACAGGACCTGCAGACCAGCTGAACACCTTTGCTTTTGCAGATCTGGTTCTGGCAGGAGGTGGGGGACAAACTCCTGCCCCTTTCCATATGTGGCCCAAGAGCAGCTGCTCCTGACAGCATTCTGCTCCTTGGAGTTGTTCTTCCTCCCTTCCATGTGTGTCCCTCCCGAATCAGGATACTCTATGACATATATATGAATCTGTTAACTAATAAAACAGGATTCATTACTTAGGGTGATCTCTTGGAAGCATGTTTGCTGCTGGCTTGCAGATTCTGGTTTTCTTTTCTTAGTTTTTGTAGTCTTTAATTTTACCAATGAAAGATTTTCTCTCTTGAGCTGTCAAATATCAGTGTAAAGGCTTTGAGATGTGATTTAGGTAAGTTTCTATTGAAAATGGAGTTGATTCCTCCTCGAGGTGAGAGAGGAAGATTAGATGAGCTTGTAAGAGTCCTTCCAGCTCTTCTTTTCTCTGATTCTCTGATATGTTTTCATGCCCCTCATTATTGACATCACAAGTGCAACTGTCTGAGAATGTGCCACCATAGCAGCATTGCCAAGCAAATTCAGTGACATACTGTATACTCAATACCAGCTTGTTCCCAAGAATTTTCCAACCTTTTCCAGCATGAAAATAAAAATAAAAATAAAGAAGAAGATCAAAGAATTATATCTGTATTTCATTTTCAGATTGTCAAATTGGTATTCATCAGAATTTGAGATTGTAAAGGATGTGGAAAGAAGTTATTTGTCCACCCAGCCATCTGGAGGAGAGTATCAAAGGTCCCTGGAGAGGTTGTGTTGTGCAATAGCCAAAGCTCATGACTTACCTTCAGGAGCTGGGAATAGGAAACATGCAGGGTGAAGGCAGGATGTAAACAGTAAAGCATGAAAGAAACGCTGAAGCTGGCCTGGGTGCAGCCCAAGGTTGTGAGTGTGATATCAGGCAGGGAGGATTGCGTTTCTCAAACAGGAAACTGGAGGGACGTTATTCCAGTGTCTGTCTTCCCATTATCAGCTGTTTGTTAGGCTGGGCTGATAATGAGGAGACGTTTGTCCTCTGGCTGTAGCCTTGTCATTCCTGGGACAGTCAGAACCACAAACTCACTCTCCTGTCTGGTCCCCACAGGACCACGTCTGAATCACTGGTTTGGTCTGGTGAAGCCTGAAAGAAGCAACCAGTCCTTCAGCACCAAGAAAGGGAGATCTTTATCCACCATTTGTGCTGATCAGAGCCAGATGTGTGTGAGGAGGACAACAAAGATAGCAATATCAGATGCCTAAATGATGAAGCTGTGCCTGTCATGTATACTATGCAGAGAAACGGAATCTGAAAGATTTTTTAGTGCAGGTCTCCTAATTATAATAGCTTGGATTGAACTGAATAGAAACTCATAAGGGCAGAAAGAGATTTGTTAGTCTTTGACTGTTTTGCCCCCCAAAAAAATTTTCATTCAGCCAGAAGAATGTTCTTGTTGCTGTGCCCGAGGTCTGGGTGTTCCTGCGCAGCAGTGGTAAGGGAGGCACTGTGAGCTCAGTAGTGCAGTGTGTGCTGTATTTGAAACAAGAAGAGCAGGGAAGCAGAGATGATTGTATTTGTATCTCAAAATCACTTCTGAGAGGAACTGCCCTCACCTGCCGTGTTTGCAGCGTTTCATCTCACAGAGCTGATGTGCGGGAGGCAAATACTGATCATCTAATTTTTGGGACAGTTCCATTAAAGGTTTTAAGCCAGTGGTGTTTCTCGAATGGAAATTCTTTTCACAGAGCTGGATGAAAATTTCTCACAAATTTTCCCTGAAGCCACTTGAAGTCCCCTTCTCCAAAGTGGGAAATTAGTCCTGTTAGTAGAGGAGTCACTTCAATTTAATGTGGTGAGCTGACAGGCTCCCTCTAACTGAGCCCAGTGCCGTGTTAGAAGTTTCCTGTGTCCTGTAATCAGGCATACAACACTCCCAACAGTCTTGTTTTATCAGGTAGTTGCTATTGTTTCTGGCCAAATGCAGCTGATGAAATGCACAGCTTGGCTGCTCGTACAGAGGGAGCCCTTCCAGGGAAGTGGGAACTCCTCACCATGAGTAACTGATTAGTACCGGATTGCGAGGACTTGTAAAACCATTTGGAGTTGGTAGGAGAAGTAAGAAATAAAACAAAAAACTAGAATGAATTGCAGATGTGTGTTGTAGATTTTAAACTGGGAATCCTGAAACTACTTGCCTAAGCTGAACCACATTAAGGGCTTGAGAAACACCAGGTCCATGGGAATCCTGTGCTGTTGGCAGGGTGTCCACAAGCCTCTGTTTTTCAGGCTAGACACCACATTTTCAGCTAGAGACTGTTTGGGTTCCAAGCAGATTTTTTAACTTTTGTTTTAAGCTAAATTTAAAAAAAATGCAGCCAGGAGAATACTTGGCTTCTGTTTCTATACCAGCTGTTTTTGTTCTCAGAAACTGATTTTAGCTCCTGGTGTGTTTCTGCAATTTGTAGCCCATGACTTGCAGGAGCAGATGATCCACTGCCATGTGTGCCCTGTGCACGGAGCCATGAGAGCGAGGGCAGGCACAGCATTTGTCATTAATTCCTAGAAAGAAGGAGATTTTGGGTGAAGGTCATTGGACAGGATCTTGTGATAGTGGAGGTGGCTGTTTCCAAAAAATCTTGCTTTGTAAGAGATCTTAAAGTTTTACCTTTAATGGAGCTGATTGCAACAATGCCCACAGAGCAAAGGCTGGGAAAGGTCTGTACATGGAGCTGTTACTTAGGAAGAGTTTGATAGAGAGAAGGCTGGAGCACCTGTCCTAGGAGAGAAAGTTGAGAGAACTGGGATTAAGTCTGGAGAAGAGAAGGCTCCAGGGAGACCTCAGAGCCCCTTCCAGGGCCTAAAGGGGCTCCAGGACAGCTGGAGAGGGACTGGGGACAAGGGATGGAGGGACAGGACACAAGGAATGGCTTCCCACTGCCAGAGGGCAGGGATGGATGGGATATTGGGAAGGAATTGTTCCCTGGGAGGGTGGGGAGGCCCTAGCACAGGGTGCCCAGAGCAGCTGTGGCTGCCCCTGGATCCCTGGCAGTGACCATTGGAGTTTGGAGCACCCTGGGGCAGTGGAAGGTGTCCCTGCCCATGGCAGGGGTGGCACTGGATGGGCTTTAAGGTCCCTTCCAACCCAAAGCAGTCTGGGACTCTGTGATTTCCATGTTCCTCTCCTATCTCTGTTTGGCAGAGCCGGGAATGCAGCCCGGCCCAACCCTGCCAGTGCCACCTCCCCCGGCAGAGGTCGAGCTCCTGCTCCTTGCAGCCTAAACCCAAAGTCGGGTGCGTTTTTGTTGAGATGCTTCTTATCTCATCTATTGTTTCACCTTGCCTGCTTGTTCCCTTAACAACCGCTTGGGATCCCGCTCCCTCAGGGAACAACGCCCTTATCTCTAATATTCTTCATTTGTCTGCTCTAAAAATGAGAAAAGGCAGTTGGGATCTGTCCTGCCGTGAATGCCGGCCTTGTCAGCCCGAGTCCTTTAGGAATCCAGTTACTTTCCAGTTTCCCTCTTTGATCTCAGCACGTGGTTCTCTCCGGAGCTGAGGTTTGTGCTCGCTGTGCTGTTCCATCCTGTGTTGCATTTCAAGCATAGTGAGAGTGCTCGTGTGCTCGGGCTTGTTCGCAGATGTGCTGCTGTCCCAGGGCTGGGCTGCCAGTGAGGAGCCGGGGATGGTGCCTTTATTCTAGTAGGGCTTTCATGCTGAAGAATTGTTTTTTGGGGATGCTACTTTTTCTGCACAATAATTTATGGTGCAGTATGATAAAAACAGTATTCAGGTTTCTAATGCAAGGAGCCTAAACTGAGGAAGTGCCAGAGCTAAGGATGCCTGCACACCACCAACCTACCACAGTGTGGGTGTGAGTTATGACAGGGTTTAATTACATGACCACATACCAACCTTTTTCCCCCAAGAACTGTTGCTTTTCCCGGTGTCGAAGATGGATGTGCTCTGGAGTGGGGACTTGAGAAAGCTGTTGTCTGTCACAGGTGTGCCTCACTTGTCACCCCAGCCAGGGGGTGCAGGGGGCATGGAGTAGTGTATTCCAGGAGAAAAGGGAATTCTGCATTCCTACAAAAACCTGACTTCTATTCTGGATTCCTCCATAGAGGTCTCAGACAGAGGCAGCTGTCTGGAAGCTGAGCACACTCAGAGCAATTTTCAGGGTTTCAATTAAATTGTCCCTGAAAGGAAAAGGCGAATGGACTTGTGGAATAGAGAAGAGTAAGGGTAGTGTCAGGGAGTGGGATTGGTGAAGGAGAGCTTTTGGGAGGAGAGGGCCAGATAAGTAGTTTATAACCTGTAGAACAACATCAGTGAATAGAGGGTGAGGTTTAAATGACACAAAATCCTTCCTTCAGTTCCATTACCTAAAATGTGCAGCTCTACCTAAAATCTTTCATCATTTTTCCCACCAACCTGGTTGGGGTAGTTTAGTAGGAGCTACTCAGTAACAAACATAGAGCAACACAGCTGTACCAGTATCCCTTGGATACATATTAAGCTGGGTGCTTTAAAAAACTAAGAAATAACTATCTGATCCCAAGTCCTGAAGTGTGCATTTGCCTCGTGGCATTGCAAATGCCTTGTCTCCCTCAGTGTTTCAGTCTGCCACCTAAAACTAGAGCTGACACTGCCTGGTGCACTCCCATCCCTTGGCTTCCAGTCTCAGTGTGGTGGGTTTTGGTGCATCTCCCTCTGTTTTGAAGGTGGCAACACTTGTGAAGAAGGTTTCAATTTTAAAATTCAGGTGTAATTCTGCAGAATTGTAGTTGTTCTTCATCTGATTTCATTCCTCACAGAAAACTCCAAATGAACATACTGGTTCTATTTTCAAGAAAAATTATCCTGCTTTCTTTTCTTTCCTTTTCTTTTCTTATTTTTTTTTTTTTTTTAATCCTAATGGCATTCCAAACACCACTGTCATTGCTGTATCTCCAAGGTAGGAACACTGAGAGCTGAGCAGGGCAGTGCAGGGGGCACTGCTGCTGGCATGAACTGTGAGCCAGCTCTGAGCTGTAGATGTGTTCAGCCTGAGAGTTCCTTCCTGTGTGTAATACTTCAGCTTGTTGCATCTTCAGCAAGACTGTTATATTCTGTCCTCCTTTGTCCCACAAAATCCCTTTGTTCCACAGTGAATCCCACAGCACCAAAAGTGGGGAGACTTTTGGTGATGAACAGCAGCTTGTTGTAATCTTTTAAGTTCAGATCCTCTTCTGTCCAAAACATGTTCTTGCTGAGACTTGAGCAGTTTGAAAAAAAATGATGGGCAATTTACTTTTAATTCTTGTCTTACTAAGCCTGATTATTGTTTTAATTATCCATTGTTATTATTTGTGACCTTCCACTAGAATTGTTCAGTGTGAGTTTAGAAAGATTCCTGCTTTTATGTGCAGAGGGTGTGACTGGGAGGAAATGTTTGTTCAGATGGGTGGAACCACTTACCTTTCTTGTGCTTGCTTTGTGGGACATTCATCTTCAGTGAATGCTGCAGGATCACTTACTGAGCTGTTTATCATCTCCAGAAAGAAAGTGGTATTTGAGATGTAGCAGATTGAGCTGTTCCCTATAGCCCCCAGGTGATACTGATTACTGGGGTGAAGTGTTTGACTGACACAGATGCTTTAGTACCCAACTTGTAGCGTTTAGGAAGAGATGGAATCATAGAACCATGGAATGGTTTGGGTTGGAAGGGACTTTAAAACCCATCCAGTGCCACCCCTGCCATGGGCAGGGACACCTTCCACTATCCCAGGCTGCTCCAAGCCCCAGTGTCCAGCCTGGCCTTGGGCACTGCCAGGGATCCAGGGGCAGTCACAGCTGCTCTGGGCACCCTGTGCCAGGGCCTCCCCACCCTCCCAGGGAACAATTCCTTCCCAATATCCCATCCATTCCTGCCCTCTGGCAGTGGGAAGCCATTCCCTGTGTCCTGTCCCTCCATCCCTTGTCCCCAGTCCCTCTCCAGCTGTCCTGGAGCCCCTTTAGGCCCCGGAAGGGTCTCTTAGCTCTCCCTGGAGCTTCTCTGCTCCAGGTGAACACCCCCAGCTCTCCCAGCCTGGCTCCTTAGGAGAGACCAGAAGAAACTGGATGGAAGGGACTGGGCAAGCCTAAATTCCAGAGAAACTTCCCTCTGGAATAAAAATCCTTTACATTTGGGTTATGCAATATAGCCATGAGGCAGGAACTGAATGTGCTTTCATGAATGAAGTATTAAAATTGTCCCTCCCTAATTTGTAGTTGGTGCATCTCTGGTTTGTGTCTGGAAGAGTCAGGGGTTGATGGGATGATGGAAAACCAACACTGCCAGTTTGGAGTCCCTGCCACCAGTAACTGGTGGGCCACTACCTTGGCCATGATGAATGGGCAGCTCAAATGTTCCATGTTCACAGACCTCATTTCCTAATTTAAATGCATTTTAAAAGCTTTGGTTCAGTGTTCCATTTCTCATGGCCCTGGTGCATGCAGGGATGGCAGCACTGCCCTGCCTGAGCTGCACAGACATGGAAGGCAGCAGTGCAAAGCACCCTTGGTTCCACAGGAGTTCCACGAAGTCCACTGGAGATCAGGGATGGGAGCTGTATGGCTGAGTGACAATTCTTCTAGAGAGCTTTAGAGGTGTGAAGCTTCACCTCTGTGCTGCAGACCTGTGTGTCAGCAATGAAAGGATTTGCCTGATGCTGGTATTTTGTGGGTACACTTTGGAAGTGTCTGATAGTTGGGGTTGTGTCTTCAGCTTTTTCAGTAAGGAGAACTATACAGATACATATTTTTAATGATCTATGCACCTACTTAGTTTCTCAATATTAAGGGCCATTCAGTTTTTAAAAACAGATGCAAACGGTTTTATATTTTAGTCATTATTTATATTTGATTTGTTCGGGGCAGGGAAGAAGCAAAATATGCAGAGGGTTGGCTTTTAAAAATTATTTAAAATAATTATATTACTTGATATACAGTTTAGATGTTTATTATTTAATTAGAAGTCACCAGTTTTTAAAAACAAATCTATCTGAACAAAATAAAGTAGATAAAGGCAGGAAAACTGTTAGCTACAGAAATCACTGTGTCATTTCAGACTATGCACATTTGGGAACAGGTTATGTTTCAGCTTCTTAAAACCGTCACCTCTTGTTTTAATGAGTAGTATGCTTGTTGTAAATAAACTGAAACTCCTGGGGGGAACCCAAATGAATAATGTCCCACTTTTCATTAGAATCTCATTAGTTTTGCAGTTATGAGGTATAAATCAAAAAACATAAGCGAAACCAGCAGTCCCCAAAACACAGGGCTGTTCAGATTGCTGCTAGTGGATGTCTGGCTCCTCATACTTCATGTCAGCCCGTGACTGGAATTCAGCAGGGTACTGCGGGGTTTTTAGTGTAGGTAATTCCTACTCACACGGCTGTGAAGAGGTGGAAATTCTGCTCCCAGGGCATTCCTGGGGTTTTGCATCTGCAGCCTCTTTGGGCACATTTGACTTGGCCTGGGGAAGATGCAGTTTTAAAGAATTTCTGCCACGATTGTGAAAAACATCTTTTAAAAGGCTTAATTGAAACTTTTGTCTTGAATGTGTTTTGCAACACAATGATTTTAATTTTAGTGAAATATGGACATTGTGAAACTACAGAGATCTGAAAATGGGCATGAAAATAAAGGAAACTTTCAATGTGTTTCCATCACACAGTTTTTGCAAGCTTATGTTAATCCAGATCATCACAGATGCCAAGTGTGAGGATTCATGTAAGTGGCTGAGGTGTCCATTCCTTTGCATTCCCCGGGGTTCAGTCTTCCCTGGATATCTGGAAAATCTGGATTACTAGGCCTTGCTTTCCTGCTGTGTTTTTTAAAGCCAGTTGGAAGCAGGAAGAACTCACCGTCTTCACTGCAGACCCTGATTGATGGGACAGGTGATGAGGCACTGGGCTATTGTGGTAAAGGTGCATCTGTAGGAATAAGGGCCTGGCAATAATCTCAAACATGAAGTGGATCAGCAACAGCCTCATTTCCCAGCTCCCTGTAGTAGCTTCAGTGGTCTTGGGCAGAAAACGTCCTCCTGCTGTAAGAGAAAGATTGGGTTTATTTCCAAGGCTGAGTGTGGTGCTCTGTCACCTTCCCACTTCTGCAGCCTCTTGCATTGCCTGGCATGGGCAAGACCCCTTCTGAAATTACAAATCCAGGAATGGGCTGCACTCCCAAGCAGGTCAAGCACAACCCCACACGGAGGGACTGCTGCCTGTGCTGGGTGAGGAGTGGTGCAGGTGAGAGGCTGTCCTTTGGCTGACTGTCCCTGTCTGTCCTATCTGTAGGTCCTTATCTTGTGCTCAGCCCCAATGCCGTTTGCTGGGTGCTATTGTTTACCCCACACCAGCCTGGTTCCACAGCCAGGCCTTCGGGACAAAGCTCCACATTTGCTTTTTGTGGTTGTGTCTGCTTAACCACATGGCTTTCATGATAAATATAGGAGAGAATGTATAGAGCAGTTCAAGGAAAGGAAAATGTTTCTTGTTGAACCAACTTGTATGGAAAATCCATTCCCAGTTTTAGTATTACAACCAGAAGACAACCTGCCTGCATTCACATAATATCCAGCATGTGTCACTGCAGAAAGTGGCACCTTTCATACCAAACATGCACTCCCAAACAGATTTAATAGCTGAGATTGGAGGGCACATGCAAGTCAGTTCAAAATCTGCTGTAATTTGACACGAACTTTGATTTCCTGCCAGCCTGCAAATGTAGGTCAGGAAAAACAGGTACTTGTTTCTACAACTGTCTGATGGCTGTGGTAGAACTTGTGGGAGTGTTGTGCTGGCTTTTCTTTCTTTCCTTTTTGAAAAAGATTTGCATTGATTTACAAACCTTTAAATTTAGAAAGGCATACCGGTCTTTCATTTTTTCCAGAAGTGCTTCATTCTTTCCACAATATGTGTTTGGAAGTCTGAACTCTCTCTTCCTTGGAGACCGGGGGGAGAAGGAGAGGGGAGTGCTCGCCAGTTTGAAATGTTTTATATTTTTGAGAGCAGCACAGGTTGCAGTAACAAGCAGTGCGAGCCCTTCCCTCCGGAGTGCCCTGGGATGCCGCATGGCCTCGTTAACTCGGCTGCTCCAGGAACAGATTGAAAGCTGCTATTTTCATGGATATTGTTTAAAACTTGGCTGCAGTGATGAGGTGGGGAAGGAGAAAACAAACAAGGGAGAGAGCAAGATAAAGAGCCTCAAGGCTGATATTGCTATTTCTTTGGTTACAGATATGGAAAATGTTGCAATTTTGCTAGGATAACATCATTTTGGCTTTCATATATTTCATTTGGGATATTTGCTTTACACTTGCTGAGTTTAACTTGGATGGAGGTGAGAAACTTGTTCAGATTTGAGCATGGCTCTGTGAAGTCTCTCTTGGTGGTAGGTTAAAAATGGAGTGGTTTTGCATTATTTTTTTGCCCTGCTGTGGCCTAGATGAGGTGCAGAAAGAAAGACTTTGCATTGTATGTGCTGTCTCCTGCATTTCATTCCATCCTGAGCACGGGGCACACCACTGTTATGTCTCCTCTGGAGGAGCTTTAAGCCAGCTAGCAGCTCATCCCAGGTGGGGCTGAGGGAAGATGGGACACGTGGACCCGTCTGTGAGTTCCTCGGAAGGGTGTGCACATGGATGAAGTTTGTCACTCTCTGTTCTGTCTCTGTGGATCTGCAATGGGGTGGGGGTGTTTCTCTCTCCTTTTAGGCAGGAGTGGGGCTCTAGGTCACCACTGAACCCCTGTCTGAGTGTTCTGTGGAGAAGCAGGGCAGGGGATTTCTCCCCAGGGCTGGGTTGTGAGGGGGGTGTTGCTCAGGAGAAGATCAGAGTTGTCCTTGTGCTAAGCCCTTTGTCCTTCCATTCTCTGCTGAAATGGCGCTGTCAGGCACTGCCTGGGGATCAGTGGAGGTTTGGGGAATTCAGGAATTCAGACAATACAGCCGAGGGTGGATTTGACTGTGGAGGACCTCGAGCTTTCTATCAGAATCACTGAAAACCCTGAGCTGGAAGGGAGCACCAGGATCATTGAGTCCAACTCCTGGCCCTGCACAGACACCCCAACAATCCCACCCTGTGCTGAGAGCATTGTCCAAACATTGCTGGAGCTCTGGCAGCCTTGGGGCCGTGACCACTTGACACATTTGATGGGCACTGAGGGGTTTTCACTTTTGGATATTTTTCAGCCTTCCCTTCCCACCGCCCCTTCCTCCTCGTCCTCAACCTCACAGAAACACCATGTTTCCTCCTCAGTCAAAGCAGCACACACGAGTGAATGGCCTGAGATCAGTGACACCGTGGTCAGCAGTTCTGGTCAGCAGAGCCGTGTGTGGCCTTTGCCACCACAGCACACTGGAGGGGAGGGACAGACTGTCCCAGCCCGTGTCCTCAGGGCTCGGGAAGCCTCACCTGCCAGGGGAGGGCTGCCTTACCTGCTTTCTGCTCCACTCCTGGGAATGACAGTCCTGTGAAATCTTCATGTTGTAATAGAGATTAATTTCAGTTTCAGGTACTGGATTTTAATTCAAAATTTCAAGTACTGGGTAGTCTGATTTCTTACAGTAAATCAGTAGAGACTGCTGCTGGTGGTGTAAGTAGGAAAACAGACGCTTTGATGAAGGAGGGCTGGGACAGGTAATGGTTTTTCCTGGTTGTCCCTGGGGTGACAGAGTGTGCAGCTCTGCTGACAGGGGTGAACAGAGTTGGCTGTGGGGAAGACATCCCCCACATCAGGAATACAGAGGGGGCAAATTGGATTTTGCAAGCTACTGAAACACTGTCGTCATTTCATATGAGAAAATAGCTGCACACTGTAGCTGCTGTTGGTCATGACCCATCCACAGACGGGTTCCTGTGAGCTGAGCTGTGCCCTCGGGTACCTGGGGCTGAAGCCGTCTCTGAAGGTGGGACTTGTTGAGCTCCCAGCAGTTGAAGAACAGCTTTTTCTGCTGTAGCTGTGCAGATGTGAGAGCAAGCCTGGTGCCATCTGACCAAAGCTTTGGTGTTTGCAGACTCTCCCTTTCCCAGGACCGAGTCAAAGGCAGGCACTGGAAATGCTTTCGGCTGAGCATCTTCTGCCGTTGCAGATCAATATCATTCTAACTGCCAGTTCTATCCAGGAATCCCTTCTTTTCCCCCCGATGGTTTTCAGCCCTGCCGCGGCGCGGGGACTCTGCGATGGCACAGGATCAGATGGATTGTTGGAGAGTCTGAGGCGTCATTGTCCCCAGCTTGGCTTCTGATGCTGCGTGCGGCCGCGAGCGCGGAGTGACAGATGAGCCGAGGCGCCCCGGCAGGCACAGCGCATCCCCCAACTGTTCGGCAGAGCTGAGGCACAGGAAAAGGAGAAAGGCAGATTATCCCATTATGTTTACAGGGCATCGGTCACACAAACAATGACTGTCCTCTTTGACAAGAGGATTGTTTAATTAGTGAAGGGTTTGATAAAGAGATGACTGAACATACAGTGCTCTGAAGGCATTTGCCTTTTAGTACAGCAGGCACATCCTCCCTGCAAGCCCTGGGCTTTGCCTTTCTCCCGAGGAGCGCCGGAGCTCTCCAGAGCTCTGTTCCAAGTCTCGGAACTGCTTATTTTGAGCATATTAAATTGAGTTTCTGTTATCTGAGAAGCAGAATTATAATTTAGCTGCCTGTGAACTAATTCTGAGCATTGAGAAAGAGCGAGGCAATGTGAGTTGTACTTGGAAGCACATATTTTTTCATGTGTGTATTCTGGTATTACTAGTCCTCTTATCTGTTACAGCTTTTCCCTTGCCTCTTTCTTGTTAATTTTTAATCTGTGACAAGCGTTGCCAGGTTAAATTCCACCGACTCTGAACTGAACCAGAATGAGAATCAGTGTAAAGAGGTAATTAATTAGGCACGGGCAAGTGGGTGTGAAGCAGTGGAATTCCAAGTGTGTGTTGCAGTGGCTGTAGGTACAGTGTTACACTGGCTTCACCTTGCTTCTGAATTTGACCATAAAATCCAATTTGAAATACAGGAGTAATGAGTAGCAAGTTGGTGTGAGTAATACATTGCAATGTTGGTGTTAGCATTGATTCTGGTCTGGGTAACTTCTCAAAAGCAAGGAGTATACAGAATTTAAATCAATATTCAGTACTTTAGGAAGTGTTCCAGCTCAGCCATGAAATATTTATGCTTAACATCCTGCTGAATTTGCTTGGGTTAAAATTGGCATCTGCCTTTGTACCCTAATACTGACAAATAACTACACCCAACACACTCTGGTAATAAGAAATAATGTTGTAGAAAATGTGATTTTTTTAAATGGAATCTACCTAAAATGTTCTGTTGCTGTATCTTACTCTTAAGCTAACATTAGAAGCCACTTAGTGTCTGTATTCTTTTTTAAGGTTTAAGCCTCCTGTTGTTTTATTTCTTGGAGACTTTTCATGCCTTGTAGCGTTCTGTGGCCCCAGCAGAAATCCTGCAGCTCTGTCAGAGCATGTGTCATCAGCTGTTTAAGCACAGCCAGAGAGGGGCTGTAGGAAGAGTTTTAAATTCACAGGAGGGTTGTGCATCAGGATTAACTGTCCAGCAGCTGGGGACAGACTGTCACTGTGGCTTCCAGTCATTGATCTGGCCGTGGCAGCTTCCTCTTTGTGTGCTGAGGGGGCAGAGAGGGGAGGCTGTGCCGTGTGTCAGCTCCTTCCTGCGCCGGGCAGGGACAACAATGCCCCCGGCAGGGATGGGGATGGAGCTGGTGGATGCTGAGGTCAGAATTCCTCCCTCCCAGACACCAGGCTTTGTTCTCTTAGTGCTCGCAGTGCTCCTGTCCTGAGAGGGCTGCAAGTGTGTCCAAATTCTCAATAAATAATCCGTATAAAATAGGCCTTTCTCCTGGTTAATTAAAATGCACAAACATAGCTGCAGCCAGGAACTGTAGAGATGTTACCAGGGCAGAGACGCTGCTTTTGAGGCCTCTTTCTGCTCACTCTTTACCCATTAGCATGGGGCTTCATGCCGAGTGCCCCAGGGGAGCTGAGCAGCAACTTCACAGCTGACCCCTGCTGCTTGCAAATCTCATGGAAATTTCTGGAGCCCCAGCTTGGTGCCTCATGTGTTGCCCAGAGAGGCTGTGGGCTCCCCATCCCTGGAAGTGTCCAAGGCCGGGTTGGACGGGGCTTGGAGCCACCTGGGATGGTGGAAGGTGTCCCTGCCCAGGGCAGGGGGTGGCACTGGATGGGCTTTAGGGTCTCTTCCAACCCAAGTCATTCCATAATTCTAAATCCCTATTACAGCTTCCTAGAGTGATGAACAGTGTTCTACAAGATGTTTTTCCTCCCACTAAATACAAACAGCCTTCCATTTTTGTCATTGAGCAGCTTTCCTCCTGCTGCGCCCCTGTGGTATATCTGGTTCAGGTTGCTGCTGCCCCAGGCTGCTTCTCTCTTCCTGTTTTCCACAAACTTGAGAGAAAAGAGGTGGCAAAAGCACCTTGAAAGAAATTCAGTGTGATACATAAAGGACGAGACACACAATTCAGGTCAGGTATCTCCTCAGCACAGGATGCTGCTTCATGCTGTACCATCGAAGATCACGTTCCTCTTCCATAGGAGCTGTGCCAACTTCACCACCCACACTTTGACAAAGGGTATTGTTTTAGCATTTCGAGTGATTAATAATTTCTAGGAGGCTGCAGTTTTCCATTTTCAGCATGTCACCTCTGACTTCCTCTTTGTGTCCCAGAGGCTCTGGAGAAGCTGAGGGGCAGGTGAGGAATGTGCTTTTGCAACCAGGATTACCTGCATGGACTAGGGGACATTGCAGTTCTTCCTAATCCAGCCCTATCTGAGAACCAAGTCAGTGGCTTCCTTAGCCACCAAATAATGTTTTCTTTAATTGCCATCAGGCTGTGAGAACTTTCCTCTCTGAAACTGAGTTTAAATAACAACTTTCCTGCATTTTATTTCCACTCTTAGCCTGAGAGAAGTCCCTGACGAGGTACTGCAGCAGCCCAGGGTTATATAGAGCTTGGATACCCTGCAGAGGTGCAGTCAGGTCACCACTGAACCCAAAGTGACCTCAAACACGACAAGGAACACACAGGACAGTGACAAGCAGCAGTGCTGACTCTGTTCAGTTTGTGCCTTTGCTGTTTCTTGCCCTTTTTCTGGGATCTCAGCGTGCAGGGAGAGCTGTGCTGGGGCTTCCTACCCCTCTCTGTGCTGCATCCCTTGTGTGGAATCCAGACAGGAGGGACATTGCTCTGCCACTCATGTTCATATAGCTTGCAAAGCTTCCATGACAGCGTGTGGCCAGAGGAGACACCAAACTCCCTTCGGTTTGCTTTTCAGTCCCTGCAGTTTCTGGTAGGCATCTGCAGACTGCAGGTGGTGAGTGGGGCAGAAGAGAACCACAGGGTGAGATCTCTCTTCAGTGGTTCCTTTGATCAAGTGAGGACTTGTGTGTTGTGCTTTACTGCAGAGGTGCTCATGGCTTCGTGGCAGAGCAGAGCATACACAAACTATCTGATGGAGCTGACTTGCTGCCCTGTTAACAAGTAAATTAGTTTAGAGCATGCCAGAGGAGACATGGCATTTCATGTTCAAATGCAAAGGGGAGGAATCCCAATCTCTCCAGCGGTTGCCCACAGTTTTGCTGGTTCACTTTGAATTTGTTGCCATTTTGGCTGCCAAATAATTTGGCAGCCAAAAATGAGATATCCCTGCCCATGCATAAAGAAGAATATGTTGGTTCTAAAATTTGTATTATTTTATGGGTCCATTCATCGCTACTTAAAGGTTTTTCAAAAGGTGGTTAAAACTATGCATAAACTGTAGTACTTTCTGAAAACTTAGACCATGATTATTGCAACTCTAACTACAGCTAATAAATCATACTGAGAAAACACATGCCTTTCAAGTTAATAATGTTTATGGATGCGGAACAGTCCAAATGCTGGGTAAGGCCGCATTTTCTCAACTTGTGAAGACAGTGGTGGAGACATTTGTAGCCGCTGAGATCTCCTGATCTGAGCAGATGTTTCACAGTGACTGCATGTCGCTGCTCAAAACACTTGTGAAAATTAACCTGAGCCTTTGAACTGGAGAGCTCTGCTCCCAGTCTAACCCAGCTGCTGGGCTGAGGCAGGAGGAGGCTGCAGGGTAAAGCCTTTGCTTGTGCATCGTGAGGAGAGCCAAAGGTTGAGGAGGAGGCTTCTGGAGACCCATCTTCAGACGTGCAAAAACCTGGCTCTCTACCCAGGAGCTTCAGGAGTGGTTTCTCTATGCTGGCCTTCCAGGAGTGCTGCCAGAAGAACAAAACTGCAACTTCAAGACTCCTTCTTATGTACAATATTGTCTTCTCCAAATTGATTACAAACCAACATCCCTTGTAAAAGCCATTTATGCCACCAAAATTGACCTTGTTAATCCCACTGGTAGCTTAATCACTGCACTCAGAGCCTGCTTCCCTCCCCCTTTACCTCCTGCATAAGCTCAGAGAAGATCTCTAGATCTTCTAAGGTTGTTCAGGATGTATACCGTGAGGAACAACTACCCATGAAGGAGTTTTGAAAGCAATTTATTATCAGGCATGGTGGAGATAACACTGACATGGCTTGGGAAGAGATTAAAAGTGAGTGCACAGTGTGTGGTGAATAATGTGACTTGGCTTTGTCCTGATCTTGTGGGATCTGACACTATCCCTACACTCCAGCAGAATGTTGGTTCTCTTGCTGTGGGTGTGAGTGTGAGCAAGTGTGCAAGGAGAGTGTGGTGCAGTTACTGGCTTCATGCTTGACAAAGACTTAATTGAATTTGATAAGCAGCCTTAACTGACCTTGAGGTCATATGGTGATGACAGTGAAATGAAACTTGTTCAGGAAGAGACAGAACAGGGACATTGCAGGGGTGTCAGTCCCTCAGGTGCCAGCAGGTGGGATTGCTCAGGACAGAGCTCTTTACAAAGCCACCAGTGCATTGTAAGGCTTGATCCTATAACAAGAGCTACTGGCCAAGGTCTCAGACCAGCAATCAGTCATCCCTTAATTTATATTCCAAGTAGCAGTCAGGATCTTCAGCCACAACAAAGCCAGTGTCTCCTCCAGCTGTTCAGCCATCACCAGATGCTGAAGCTGATCTGTGCTGAGCTCCTGCCTCTCTACCCTCCCTGTCCTCCAGCGCTCCTCTCCTTGCTGGCACCAACAATGAGGATACTCCTGGCAGGACAGGGGAGGACTCAAAGGCAATGATGTGGGCGAGAGGCAAACAGAAATAAGAGGCAAAACTTACTAAAACAAGTAGCTGCTCGTTGTTGACACAGTATATCAGATCTCGGGGAGCAAAAACTCTGAAGGAAATCTCAGTTAAACATGACAAGAACCTGGAAATTAAAATGCCAATAGCTTGTGGAACTTCTGAATTGTAGCAAGGTTTCCAAGGCATAGTAGCAGTGTCTCTGGGAGAGGCAGAGAAGCTGCCCGTGCCCCTGAGGGTGGCATGGAACCTGTGCAGGCTGCAGGGCCAGCCACTGGCTCCACTCTGGCCACCGAGAACTCCCGGCCAGGGCGGAAGATGAGGAGCTGCAGACAGCTGGGATCTGAGGGATTTGCTGGTAACAGGGAAAATAGAGGAAATGGTGATTTGAGAGGAAATCCTTGGATTTTTCTGCTTTGATTCACATTTCGACATGGTCTGGAGTGAAAGTGATCAAGCAGAAATCCACACAGTTGAGCTTCAGCTCCTATGAGTCAATGGAAAGGGAGATCAGGGAGAGAAGCAGATCAAGATGGAGAAAATTTAGCAGATTTCTAAAATTACTCATCCATCCTGTAAAAGCTTTTTGTTTAGTGTTACATCTACATCTGGAAGTATTCAAGCAAAACCCTGGGGAGAAGGAAAGCTTCAACACTGTTAAAAATAAATAAAAAGAACAAGAGGAAGGGGACAAAAAGGTGCTTTTATCTAAGACAAACCTTCCTCTCTCCCTTCTCCTGTAAATGCTATGATTCATGAAATTCTCTCTGTTTCATCTGGGAATTTGCTGGAGCATGTGTCAGCTCCAGCTGAGGTGATTGCATTTACTGCATTTTTACCAACACAACTGTATCCCCAAACCTGTGCAGCAGTGATGTGACTGCAGAGTGTCTCTGGGTGATCCCCTGGGCCAACTCCAGTGTGAGGGATTCATCCAGAGGTGAGCTCAGCCCGTGTCCCTGTGTCACTGCTCTGCCCCTGCCAAGCAGCTGCACTGGGATGTCCGTGCCCTGCTGTGTTCCAGCTCCAGCCCAGAGCCCAGTGGTTTTGGACAAATCCTTTCACCCACTGTTCTCACAATGTGCCAAAACTGTGAGCTGAGGCCTCGGGCATGCGGGTGCCCAGCCAGCTGTGCTGTCCTGGCCGAGCAAGGTAGGACAAACATCTGGCCACAGCAGGGGCTACAGCTGCCAAGGCTTTTAGAAGTGTCAGACTCTGGAGGATGCTTCATGCTTTAAAAAAACAAAAGCAATATGCTTATGAGAGATAATAAAGCTTCCTCAGCAATCCAGGAGGAAACGTTCAAACACTCCATCAGAGAGCACTGGACAGATGTTGGTTAATAGTGGCTTAACACTGCTGCTTAAACTTGACATCCAAGTGCTGGGAAGCAGTCAGAGTGCCTGAAGAGCTCACACTGAGGAGCCCCCCGGCTCTGTTTGGGGAAGTGCTGAAGTCCTATACTGAGTCCCCAGCGGCATTGTGCTCACAAAGCTATTCTAGGATGGGAAAAAAGCAAGCCAAGTAAGCTCTTCTAATGTGAGAGAGCTCAAGAGAGACTGAGTTGTCAGCATTTAAAGTAACTGCTGGATCTCCTCGTAGAAGGATTTACATGTTACTTTTACAATCACCCTGACTATTTAGTCCCCTGACATTTTAAAGTTTTCCAAGTTTTTCTGTATTATACTGGTTTTCAGTAGTGGCCAAAAACTGGAATGAAATTTGTGAAGTGTGTTCAACTGACCTGTTTTTCTGTTTGCTGAGAATTTTTGTTTACACTTTGATTCTGGTGGAAATCCTGTGTTGCCTGTTTCCAAAGTTGTTCCTTGTTTTTTTGGTCTGTTTTTTTTTGTTTAAGGTGCTGGTTTGAAGGTGAAATGATCCTTTGAGATTCTTTCTCCTGAAGTGCAGATCCCTTGGCAGGTTCAGTTCAGCCTGCATGGGTTTGAAATAGCACAGAAAGTGCCTGTGTAGGTGTGTGTTCAGCCCGTGAGCTCTGTGCCATACCCAGGGTGTGCTGTCACATCCTCACAGCCTTCCCTTCACACCAGTCAGAAAAAGCAAGAATCAGAAAAATGCAGACAATAACAAGGCTGAAAATCAACCTCTGAAGTTAACACATCCCAGGCTATCAGGTTTCTGTTTCACCGTTGCCTTTACACAGAATTTCTGTTCTTGGTGTTCATTATTCCCCAGAACCTCCCCATGTGGCACAGCAGGGGCAGGACGCCGTGCCTGGGTTCAGCAGGTTGGGTGTCACTGGTCACAGGCAGCACCTCGGGGTGTCTCTGTGGGACACCCTGTGGCTGGGACACATGACCCAGCTGTGTCTGTGGTCACTCCCTGCCCTCCCTCGGTGCCAGCTTGCCGTGGTGGAGGGGGTGGCACAGAGTCCCCCTGCCAGGCACAGCTCCAGCTTCCTCTGCCACCGCTCCTGTGCCGTGCTCAGGGACAGGGAGGGGTCACAGCTGCTGTGTGACACGGGTGGCCTGGAGACGGCTGAGGGAACCTTGCATCAGAAGTGTGGAAGGGTTCGTACAGTTCCCTTGCAGGGGTGATTCCCTCAGGTGGCTGAGGGGTCCCCTCCCAGGTACAAACCTTTCAGAAATAAGGGAGAGGATCGATGCTGCCTGTAGGGAGCTGGGTAGTGCTGGGAGGGGGAAAGGATGATAAATCCCAGGGGTTTTAGGTAAACCGGAGGGGTTTAGGTGACCCCGGGACAGGAGAGCAGGGCACGTCCCTGTGCGGGCTGTGAGCGGTTCTCAGCGGAAACCTGGGGCCGAAGGCCAGCTGTGAGCAGGGTAATTTTACAGAAATATCTCAGCAAACAGATAAAAGACGTGTTAAGCTCTGGGCTGTTCGTGCAGCAAAGGGAACCGGGCGCCGTGCGGGGTTTGTCAGCAGAGGGTGCCAGAGCCCCGCGGCTGCTCCGCGCACCGGGGAGCGCACCTGGCAGCGGGACCGGTACCGGTACCGGGGAGCGCACCTGGTAGCGGGACCGGTACCGGGGAGCGACACCTAGCAGCGGGACCGGTACCGGTACCGGGGAGCGCACCTGGCAGCGGAACCAGTACCGGGAAGCGACACCTGGCAGCGGGACCGGTACCGGGGAGCGACACCTGGGAGCGGGACCGGAGAGCGGAACCGGAGAGCGGAACCGGAGAGCACACCTGGGATTGCACCTGGAAGGGGTACCGGGGAGCGGTACCTGGGATCACACCTGGGAGCGGTACCTGAGCCCGCCCCGCCGAGCCTCCGGGGCTGCGGCACGGCCAGAGCTGCCCCGGCTCTGCTGGTCGTGTCCAGGCTGTTTCCCAGTGGCTGGAGGTGATTGATGGGGAAGAAGAGTGAAATGAGCAGGGAGAGCCGGGTCTGTGGATCTCTGTAGGTGTGCAGGGAGATACATTCTCAGGTATCCAGGGCTTCCTCCAAGGGTTCAGGCTGTATTTATGCCCTTGGGGTCACAACAATTTGCTTATTGATGTTAGGAAGTTGGACAGGAACTTCCATGAAAAATGCATTCCTGTCAAGCTGGCGGGTTTCACTGTGCTGAAGGGACGGCCTTGAAAATCAAACAGACTTTGACAGACATCTGTTGATGTTTTGTCAGCTGCTTTCCAGTTTTAATGTCCAAGCTAATGAGGCAGAGGGTGCTCGCTGGAGCAGCGTGGCTCTGCTGGCTGCTGCCATGAGTGTTCTGGTTTGAGCCTTCTGTGCTTCCAGTGAATCTTATTATGGCACTAATGGTGGGAAACTAATAAATTACTCCTGTAAATGATCAAAAGTCAATAATCATTTAATAAAAATTCCATTCTGGTAAAGTGATCTGCTTAGAATAAGCTCCAATCAATTGATACAGGAGGCAGGGTTGTGTCCTGGCCCTTTGGCTTCTGCTGTGCTAATGGTCTTGGTGGTGCTGAGCAGCCCTGTTCAGATGGGAGCTTGTGGAGCCCTGCTGGTTTCAGGGCCCTGGACGGGAGGGGAGGCAGCCTGGGGCTCTTCACACCGGTCCAGCATCATGGCAGGTACTGGCTGAATGCTGCCTGGTTTGAATTTTCTTTTTTGTTTTTTGCTTGTGTCAATGTTTTTTTTCTATATCCTTATCAGAGCAAAGTGAAGTTTCTATTTGTGAGTAGTTAAAGATTTATGTGATAAAGGGAAGTCTGTTAAAATAGGTGGAACTGCTATTTGCATTTCAATCTGAGGTGCAGAGAGGCTGCAGCTCTTCGTCATTTCTTCCCACTTTGAAAGAACACATGCTCCAGACATGGCTTGTGAAGGGCTCGGCAGGCAGCTCATTTGGGACATACTGCAGGCTGAGATGCCAGAATTTAAACAGAGATTTTGAGTGGTGTAGCTTAGCAGGGCATTATGAAGAATGAAGTGTTGGGTTTGTGGCTGATGGGAGCTAAATTGAAGCTAAACTGGGTTTGAGTACAGGATCCAAAGTCTATAAAAGTCAATGAAAATACACCCGTGGTCTTCAGAGGATGCTTTTGCAGACACTCCTAGGACTACAGCTCCTTCACCCATCTCCTAACTCATGTCGTTTCTGGGGAGGGGTCCATGACACTGGAGACCTTAGGGTTCTGCAGCTCCTCCTGAGGGGCAGCTCCAATCTGTGCTCCCTGTGACAGGGACAGGACCCAGGAATGGCTGGAGCTGGGCCAGGGCAGGGTCAGGCTGGAGATCAGGGAAAGGTTCTTCCCCCAGAGGGTGCTGGGCACTGCCCAGGCTCCCCAGGGAATGGGCACGGCCCCGAGGCTGCCAGAGCTCCAGGAGCGTTTGGACACCACTCCAGGGATGCACAGGGTGGGGTTGTTGGGGGGTCTGGGCAGGGCCAGGGGCTGGGCTGGATGATTCTGTGGGTCCCTTCCAGCTCAGGGGACTCTGTGGTTCTGTGATATCTTTTGCTGTGTGTGCCTGTATGTTCTGTGACACAAAAGCAATAAAAGGCAGGTTGTAAAAATGTGAAACAGGCTTCAAAATCCCAGTATGGAGAGTCCTACAAATAAGCATTGCTTTGTAGTGTTCATTTTCTTGTTTCTAAAGATTTAAGTTACTCTCACTTCACATTTTCAAATCTTTTCCATACCCAGGCAGAATAGAAACCTCCTTTTTTGTTTTGGGGACATTTTCTGAGGAGAGATAAGATTTTTTACACAGTCACTTCACCACATTTCTGAGCGCTAAGGAAAGCACCAGCTCAGGCAGAGCTTGAGATACCAACACAGAGCTGATCCCATGGAGGGCTAGCAGACTGTCAGGAGGAAGGCTTCCTGCTTTTACCAGCACGGGTCAGAAGCCCCTTGTTCACTCCAGCCCAGCGATGGCCCTGCTTGAACTGAAATCACTCAGAAGGAAACCAGTGGCCCCCAGTTCCCTGTCTGGTGGTGGCTGTGGCCTCAGCTGTTACTGAGGAAGCAGAATGGGAGCTCTGTTCACACTGTCCCCATCCACCGGATGGTTGGTTTGCCTCTGGCAGGTGTGAGCTGCAGGCAGAGCAGGTGTCAGACACTGTCCATCTGTCCATCTCTCCCTCCTTTCTGCCCCAGCAATGTGTTGTCAGGATGACTGTGCACCATTAGCTTGTTTGGCTGGAATATAACGCAAAACACTCCTGCACGGCACCAGCCCCAAATCAAGAGCTCAGCAGTGACCACGCCTGCTCTGGAGAAAAGCCAGCAGTCGGGAGAAGCAGCTTGGCAGCTCTTTGCAGAAGCCTTTTCCTTTGGCTGCTCCATGCTGCATTTCCATACAGGGAATTCTTTGACCCAAGCAGGAGCCACCCATACCAGCCATGGCCTCCTTGTGGGCCATCACCCACCTCTGATCACAGCATCCTGCAGGACTGAGCATGTGCAGTTGTCTTCTCCCTCTGGACACACTTGATTTAGACCTAATGGAAAAAGCTACAAACTTCATCCTGACCCCAAAAATAACAGGCAATGAAAGAGAGAACAGCTTTTTGAATGGAGAACAATGGAATTACATTTCATGTTAATTCCTGAATTACTCTCATATGATGTCAAAAAGTGAGGCTTGAGGGATTTCAGATCATGTCAAAGTCAAAAGAAGCCCTGAGGAGAAATTGTGACTTCTTTTACTGTTTAAAGGAATGGAAGTGCCTCCAAGTGTCTTCTGGTGAGAAACTTCTACTGTGGTAGAAGCCCCATCTCAGGGCTTGTTAAAGCTGCTCTGGATCTGAGTGTGACCCCAGGATGCTGCTGAGAGGGAGGCTTTGGTTCCATGCCCCCCAGGAGTCCTCAGGTCCTGCTGGAATTCCCATCCAGTGACATTTAAAGGGAGTGTCCCAAGATCCAGTCCAAGCTCTGCCATCTCCCCAAGCCCGTGTTTGTTGGTTCCGGTGGTGGGAGTCTCGTGGGACACAACCTGGAAAGCCACTGCTTGTGAATGGGGAAATTCTTCCCCTTTGCCCAACTGCTGAGCAGAGCCAAATTCTTCAGAGTCCTGGACCATGAATTTGCCATTTCAGTGGGTTTGTGTTTTTCGACAGATCGTGGATTAATTACAGCCCTTTTTGTTTTCTAGGAGACCAATGGGGTAAACTGTGTTCAGGCTGAAACATATTTGTTCCATTTTTGGTATCTTCTCCTCACACACACCCTGTTCGTTTTTTTTTATTTTGGGGCTAAAGACATTAAAGAAAGCGAGAGCTCATTGCTTGCACAAGATGTTGAGGTTGATTCTGACCCTCAGGATCACATCCACAGCTGCTTGCACTTGGCAGCTTTGCTACCAAAGGTGACCTTCCCAGTGCCTGCTGAGAATTCAAACCTTTTGAATGGCCCTGAGTGATGTACACCTCACGCTAAATGCGGGGGCGAGACTTTCAGAGTCACAAAGCATCTGTGGGGAGGAGGAGGCTGTTCCTGGGAGGCCATCTGGATGCACTGCCTGTCCTGTGCCATGTCCTGCTCTGTGGTGCCTCCCTTCCACTGCTCCACAACAAACCCAAGGTACTGCTGTGCCTCCAGCCAGTTCAGGGACTTCAATCACTTGTTGCTATTGCCTCTGTGTTTGTATTTTTCTAAGCATTTGTGTTCCACCAGCACACTCAGAGTGAGTGCTCCCCAGGGGCAGTTTCCTTCCTGATAAACAATCCTGCAGTGTGATTCAGCAGGAAGGATGTGGTGGTTAAGACACTGGACTGGGATTTGGGAGATATGGGTTCTGTTCCCAACTCTACCACAGTCAAGATGTGATGATGAGTGGAAGGGCAAGCAAACAAAGAGGAGGAGTTGTGTAGCTATGGCAAAAATATGCTTTCACATGGCCTGTTTGTCCAGTTTGGAGTTAGGTAGGTCTGGGGTTTGCACGGAATCATAGAATCTGCTGAGTTGGAAAGGACCTCAGGATCATCAAGTCCAACTCTTCACCCTGTGCAGGAGTTTTGTTTGGCTACTCAAGTGAACAGCATTAGGGACTCCTGTTTGTGCAGTTCAAATCTGAAACTCACCTCAGCCTATTCCAGGAACCCTACTGTGTTTCTGTGTTTTTAACTATGTTGTTTTACCTTCCATGGCATCTCAGATGCCACTTTTTGGTGTTTCTTGGTTGGCTTGATGCAGTTTACCATTGCATTCTCTGATCTTCAGGCACATGTCCTGTGGCTCCTGCACCAAGCTGTGCATGCATGTAGGTTCTCCACTCTGCTGATAAATTCAAGGACCACCGATCACACACAGGGTATTCCTTTTCTCACACAGGATGAAGTTCCTACACTTTGACAGTAACTCTACATTTTCTTTCCAGAAGCAAGAGCTTGGGCTACATCTCTGAGTTTGGACCTCCAACCTCTGCATCCTGATCTGGTGCCACCTGTGGGAGGATGAATCAGGACAGTTGCTCACGTGATCAGCCCAGGGGTGAGTTTTCATTCAGCATGATTTGCTTTTCATTTATTTTCTTACTGCTGTTGGAGGAGAATGCTGAGTCACAAATAAAGCAAAACATGTGAATCAATGTTAAATTGCATGCCATGAAGATTATTGGATCTTTGAAGTTTCCTGTCCACATCTGGATATCAGCATTCCTAGAATTCTAGTCCAGGTTGAAAATGTTTCTAGCAATTTTTTTATAAGTTCTCACCAGTTCAGAAGAACACAGGGGTTTTATTACTGCGTTACACAACTCATTCTGCTTTTTGCCATAATAAAACTTATTTTTCTCATTAATTGCTTTGGTAATTGGTTACCCTTTGCAGTGAGGGAAGATTGTCACACACCATTGTCAGGTTTGTCCCATCAAGTCTGAGTGTCAGGGTCCCTGCTGGAGAGATTGGCTGGACAGGAATTTGTTAATTCTTCTGGCTCGGGCCTGCCATAAATTTCTTCTCCTCTCCCATCCCCATCTTTGGCTGTTGGAATTCAGCCTCCCCGAGCGCTGCTGGCAGTGTGTGCTGGGAGAGGAGGATGCCAGGGGCTGTGCCTGTGGCCTCCCAGGCTCTGCTCAGCCTGGGCTTTTTTGGAAGTGTCAAGGGGCATTCTTAGCTCTGACATGAGGGCTATTTTTTGACAGTTCCCATTGTTCCCCAATCTTCGTTCATGGGTGAGGTCTTTTTGTCTGAGGCCTTTGTCAGAAATAGAGGCTGTTAGGAGAGCTGTCTGCTCACAGGTTTGGGGAGATCTCTTTTGTTGTCAAGAGTCCTGAGAATTTCTTCCTCCTTTTTTCAGACTCACTTGGGCAAACTTGCCCAGACAAATGAGGGGATTGCTGGGATCTTCCCTTGCTGGGCCAGCAGGGAGAGGGGTCCCCAGAGCCACCCTGTGTGCGCTGCTCTGGCTGTCCTAGGCCACATGGCTGGGGCAGAGCAATGTGGGGTGACCACCTCCCTACACTAAAGCCCTTGCCATTGTCCATGGGTTTGAATCTGGAGCTCAAAAATGGAAAATTTTAGAAAAATTCCTGTGGTAGCCTGAAATATCTATTCTCTAATACTCAGCATGTACTTTTATTAGTGTGAACAGGTGATGATTACATATCAGGATGTCATGGAGATTCATGAATCATCCACAGAAGGACCTAGAGGCTGGGTTTTGGGAAAAAGACATTCAAGTCTCTACCACACATCCTGGGTGCTCGTGAGAAACATGTGGTCAGAATATTCCTAGATTGCTCCTTGCAGCCTTATTTTTTGTAGGTGTAATAAATGTAGTGGTTTGAGTTCAGATCCACTCTCTATAACAGACACAGGAGTGAAGCTGCCCAGAGGGACACATTTTCAATGAACCACTTAGGTACCTGTCACACCTCCTGTTGAAGTGCTTAGTCCTGGTTGCTCTTGGAGTCAAGTCCTGGCTGAGACAGGTGCGATCACTGGTGATTTATATCCTGGCTGAAGATAGGGATCTTCCAATCTGGACCTCCATTTGTTCAGCTTCCAGCACCACCTATTTTACACTGTTGGTTCATTTCATTCTCTGAGCTGCCACTGGAGCTATACTTAGGAAGGATATTATAATCTGGTGAAAGATTAAAATATTGTTACTGTAATCCAGCTGGAAGGGGAGCACTTTCCTCAGGGTGAGAGACAGCCAAGGTTTTTCCCAGTCTGTCCTCCCCTTGTATGCAGGAAGGAAGTGCTGGCAAAGGCCCCCCGAGCTTCCTGCCGACTCGGGAGGCCTTTCCAGACTCAGCCTGCCCCATCCATCACCAGCCCGGCCAAACAATCGCGGCAGCGAGGGAACAACACCCGGCCGGGACAAACACCGCGGGCACGGCCTGGGAGCGGGCCTGGAGCCCAGCACAGTCTCTCCTCATGTGCTGCCCTTCCCTTTGTCATCCAGTAGCTCAATAATCCAAGTGCCCCTTCCGAAGAAGCATCCTAACAAATTAAAGAGGAGGAAGGAAGGAGGAAGGAAGGAGAAGGGCTGATGCGTGCTGAGGAGCTGCTGTGGTGGGCGGTGGGGCCAGGCCGAGGTGGGTCTGGGGGTGCTGAGGGTGCAGAGCACCCCGGGGTGCTGGGTGGGTCACTCACTGTGTGCGCTGCACAGAGGCAGAACCTTCTGTCAGCTCTACAGGGCAGTGCTGAGCAAAAGCCATCGGTGGTGCCTTGAAGAACAAGGAACCAAGTAAGGTGGGGCCTCACCTCCAACAGGATCACCTTTGCTGAACAGGATTCTCTCCAGGAAGAGGCTCAGAACTGAACTAGGATCTTTTCCCCTGTATCACTGCTTTTGTTTAAATGCTACATTACAATATTTAGGTCATATTTGCAGATCTATTTGCTCTGTAACCTGTTTTTAACCATTCCTTAAACCAATTGTTTGGGTTTATATTTTCAGTATTATTTTATTATCCTCACAAACCTTGAGCTGGGAATTTCTCCCTACAGCTGCCTGAAGGGAGGTTGTAGAGGGGTGGTGATTTGGTCTCTTTTGCAACGTCCCAGGTAAGAGGACGAAAGGAAATGGCCTTAGTTGCAACAGGGGAGGTTCAGATTAGATATTAGAAAAATTTTTTTCACTGAAAGAGTGGTCAGGCTGTGCTGACTACCTGCAGGAGCACCTCCTCTTCCCAGCCAGGTGTACCTTTCTGGGGTTCTTTCACTCCTTCTCCTCTGTTTCACATTTTTATTGTCCTTTGTCTGGGCTTGCAGCAGGCATGGGGTGGGCAGTAAACTCCTTAAATGCCTTTACAACACTATGTAGGACAGAAATAATTTTTTATTTAAGGTCTTTACAGAATGCAGGATTATGGAACCCTCATTTAAAAGCCGAAGGCATTTCTGCGGGGCTAACAATTATTTTTAAATCTATCAGAAATGCACATAAGCAACAGCAATTGAAAAAGAAAATAAGGTAAAAAGTTACTGGAGATGGGATGGGATGGGGTGGATAATAAACAGCAGTCCTGGCTGCATGGTTATGAAAACATTAACCCAAAGAATGTCCCCATCTCGCCTAGAGCTAGAGAACAGCAGGTTTCCCTATGCTGAGCACTGGCTGTAGATGCTGGCAGTTGAAGCTGTCAACTTTAAAAGAAAAAAGCAAAACTCAGCAACCTGGTTTCAGGTCCTGCTGCAGCCCCCAGTGCCAGCCTGTTGGTGGCATTTGGCTCTGTCATTTCGCTGTTTGGGAGAGTGTTCATCTTCCCCTGTGTGAGGCTGTGTGACTGTACATGGGACAGTGCTCACCTTAACAGCATGCAACATTTTTGAACTTCCTTTTAGAAAATAAATGATTGTGTGTTTGCTTGTCCTGGGCATCCTGTTGGAAGGGAAAACCACTGGAATGGTCATAGGTGTGATTGTGCTTAGTTCTTCCATGTGGTGATCTCATGGTTATCTCATTGACCTCATTGTGCACTGTGACAGCAACGGGTTAAAAAGGACACAGGACTGTGATTTGTTGGCAGTGTCCCATTAGGTCCCAGAATGGCAGCTGGAGATGAATCCAGGAGCAGTGTGAGGAATGTGGGGCACTGGAACAGGACCGCATCTGCTGAAGGCGCTGGGAGAGGCTGTGGGCTCCGAGGTGTTTGTGTCAGGACACTGGGCTGGGAGGACTGGGAATTCTCAGGGAATGGAGAGCAGGCAGGGACTGCCAGCCTGTCCTGACGCGTGGCTGTCATGGTTCATGGCTTAAGGGAAGTCCTTGGGACTGCCAAAGTCCTGGAAAACACAAAGAAATAGACTTGTGATAGTAAGTGCTGCTTGCCCAGGGATACAAAACCACCGTGTGCCTGAGAAGAACGATGTTTAGATTGGATGTGTGGTCATAAAGCAGAAACTGATGGATAATGAAGGTGTTTTCCAGGAAATGCCTGCTGGTCTCTACATTCCTCTTTTTAAAAAGGCATGGAGTATAATAGCTGTTTCTATCCACCCTGGTTCTTTCACATAAATTTAGTGAAGAAAAGATCAAGTTAAATCCAACTGTCCCAAACCCCTTCCCAAACCCTAGCAAGGTCCAGGTAACAAACCCTGGTGGAAGAACACGCTATGAAATCAAACAAGCACTCATTATGGGAGAGACAGGAGGTGACACTGTCCTACAGCCCAGGACACAGTGCTGCCGCTGAATGCTGTTACCAGGCAATGTTTGGGAGGCTGCAGGGTTCCCTGCATCCTTCTTGTCCTGCTCCCAGCCCTGGCTCCGCAGGCAGATGTGGGGTGTGCTCTGGGGGAGCAGGGGCTTCCTGCAGCACGAGGCCACAGCTCTTCAGCGCAGGTGTTTGGGGGCAAATCCCTCCCCGTGAGTCTGCCGGGAGGGAGGGGCGGCTCTGCCATGCAGGGACCTGTTTGTGTTGCAGTGGGAACTGGAAGCAGGGGAAACATCCTGCTCGGAGGCTGCAGCAAGGTTTGTGTGTGTGATTGTGCGTTCTTTTAAATTAAACTATTTTGCAAGCACTTCCTTCCTGCATTTCTCAGAACGAGGGAGGGGGGTGTGCAAAGAATGTTGAACTGCCTTTGACGGAGGAGGAAAACTGAAGAAAACAAGAGATGCAGTCCTAACTACTGACCTTTTACTTGAGCTTGGTGATGTTTTTCAGCAGCAGAGCCTCTGGGGAGTAACAGCATCCTCCTTGCTATTGTACTGCCTGCCCAAAAAGGGGGCTAAAGTTCAGCTTTTATGATGTTCTCACTCTGGGCTTGTGGGAAAAAGGCCACATTCCCTTTCTTAGGTCATACGAGTGCAAGAGATGACAGAGTCCTACAGTCTAACCCCAGGGCAGGAGGCCAGCGCAGAATGGGACTGGGACAGACAGCTTGGTAAATACGCTGCCAGCTTTTTCTCCTTATGGAGAGTCACAGCAGGTGGGAGGGTAATTTACATTGTTAAATTAAAAGGCACTGATTTATTTTATGTTGGTGTGTTATTGTTTCATAAGAGCACATGGGTTGCCATTACTTGTGATGATGGACTCTTGCACTTTATTGTTAAATCCTCCTTTTCCACTTTGGTCAACAGTTACTGGAAATGAACATTATCTACCAGGACAAAAACAAGAGGCAAATAAGCATAAAACAAAATCCCAACCTCCTCCCCAGGAAACTGCAGGTTTTCGGGGAACCCTCCCTAGTTTTGAGGACTGGGATTATTGCAGTGGTTGTTCTCAAAGAGTGCTCCCTGGCCCTCAGACTGTTTATTCCCTGTACCTGGGGGCCAGAGAGACACCAGTCCCTTTGCTCATGGGTCCTGATCAGGCTCTGTCTCTGAGCTGCCAGCTGGTCTGACTGTCCCCCTTCCCTCAGCAACATCTGGTGCTTCTCTCCATTAAGGTTTCCTTCAGCCTTGCTGAGGTGTTGTTCAACAGACACTGAGCTGGTGTTTCCACATGGATGATCCTGGCTGTGCTGTGCTTTCTGAAATGCAGGGTCTGGGAGCAGAGGAGGTGGTTCTGCCTGGAAAGGCTGCCTATCTTAAGGATAAATTAGATTCTAAAATTACAGATGCTGTTTTAAAGTTGCTATGAGACATACTGTTTAAAAACCAAATCTGGGTGGTGCTGACATCCACCTGTGCATTAACATCCCTTGGCAGTGCTGGTGACTCTGCTCCAGGGGCTCAGGGTGCTGATCAGCTCATGGCCATGAGCAGCAAGCTGAGAAATCCTGTCCTGGGGCTCATGTGTGAGTTTACCTTCAGCTGGAGTCTTGTCTTCTGTGTGGCAGAGCACATAAAACCTCAGTACCTGTCAGGTCACTGAAGAATGGGTATCACTACCTGGTGTACAGTCAATATTGTGAATTCTGTGTGATGAGGGAAATGTGTGTTCTGGCAGAATGGAGTAAATGGAAGTGCTGACTGTTCAAACATCTTCATCACAGCTGCAAGAGGAAGGTCTTGCTCCTGCCCTTCTCTCTCATGACGTTGCACCCAGACCTGGCACGAGTCACCTCTTTGCTCCTGTGCTGGCACCTTGGACCCTTCACTGAGTTGCTTCAATTTCCTGGCCCAGCAAGAGCAGATCCATGTTTTGGCCAAGTTCATTTTTTGTGAAGGTGAAGCAGAGGGGCAGCTCCGATCTGTGCTCCCTGTGACAGGGACAGGACCCAGGAACGGCTGGAGCTGGGCCAGGGCAGGGTCACACTGGAGATCAGGGAAAGGTTCTTCCCCCAGAGGGTGCTGGGCACTGCCCAGGCTCCCCAGGGAATGGGCACGGCCCCGAGGCTGCCAGAGCTCCAGGAGCGTTTGGACACCGCTCCAGGGATGCACAGGGTGGGGTTGTTGGGGGGTCTGGGCAGGGCCAGGGGCTGGGCTGGATGATTCTGTGGGTCCCTTCCAGCTCAGGGGACTCTGTAATTCTAAGGAGAATGAGTCGCTTTGCTATTGGACAGCTCATGTCCTCAGCAGAACGTCTTGGCACTAGTTAAGTGCTGAAATACAGCCAGGTATTAATTCAAATGCTGGAGGAAATGTGCACACTCCAAGCACCACTTTAGGGGCACAGACATGTTTATGTTCCCTCCTTGGCTGGGTGCCCCACCCTGTGACACGGGGGGCTGTGTGACCGTGATGAGGGGAGGCAGCTCCTCCACCTTGATATTTTTTATTTGCTCTTTGACACTGAGCCTTGCCTTTGTAGTGACCTCCAGGGACTGACCCTCACTTTTGGCAGACACAAATACCCAGTTACCTGAGGGTGCAGGCAGATATTTGGGTTCTGACAGGGAGAAATGAGGTGCTTGGACTCTGTCACCTCTCTGGCATTTCTGGTTATCACAGTGAGTGGTGGAGGGAAATAATTGCTGTGAAAACAGGCCTGAAGCTGAGGAAGGTTTGCCACAGACAAGGGATTTGGACCCGAGGCAGTGGCATTCAGCTACCCCTGAAATGTGTCTGCTCAAGGCAAGATCATGGTCTTGAAGATTACCTGATTATTTGTCTTTCTGGCTTACAAGTGTTGATTTTTATATCTACAAGGACTTGCCCATGACACCCTGTGGTGCTGTGTGGGACAGGTGCTGTCCATACACTCCTGCCCACTGTCCCACTCCACCCTCACCCAGCACTGAGTGGCTCTGGTGGCTGTGGAAGAGCCACTGTCCCTGCTGGCCCCAGGGAGGTGCCCATTTCACAGAGCTGTAGGCTTTGGCTCTACACATTGTTCATTTAACCTTACTTAATTTTGGCTAATTTGAGAATGGATCTCTTTCCATTTTCTGCTGGATGCACTTTGCACTGAGCTATACAGACATTGGGAGGGAGAACAATTTGTCTAAATTGTTTATTTTTCCTTGGGAAAAAAGAAATGGAGATTTATGACCAGTTTTCCCTCCCCAGGGCTCTACTTGAGCAAAGCCCTGTTTCAGTGGCAGAAGTCTGCAGTGAGCCATCGGCAACGCAGCACGACAAAAGTTCACACAGTTCAGAGCTCTCAAGATTACAGAGGAGCTTTTCTTGGGATTTTTAAAATGTCCTAGACACAATTAAAAGAATTTCTCAGCAAGGAGAGTGCAAGCGGGGGACTCTCCGGCAGATGTAATCACTCAAGGAAAACTTTGTTTGGCTTGGCTGGGTCCTGCCTTCGTTTCGTGCTCTTTCATCCCGCCACCAGGCTTTGTCTCTCAGTCTTTGCAGTGTCTCTCTGTCTGTCTTTCCTTCTTTCCATCTGCCCCACATTCCGCTGCAGGCTGAATGGGGCAGCCTTAACTTGGCTATTTCCAAGACAAACAGTGAGTCAGATGGAAAAAGGGGGGCCCTTGGCTGTCAGGAGGCTCCGCGGTCACTCACTTCCTAGAATTAAAGGCTGGGAGTTGATCTGTAAGCCAGCCAAGCCAGAGACAATGATTGGGTTCCCATTTTGTTCCTTTGATACTGTCTTAAATATGTGCAATGACTGGGAAAACAAAATTTACATAAAGTAAGTAGCAATCCATACAGAGCTATTCTACCCTGTGTCCTCCAGTGTGGATGACACAGGTGGCAAAGCTCATCTGTTGTTTGTTACAGAGCTTTGGGAACCAGGCCTGTTCTTAGAGAACTGAATTGTGACGATTCCTGGCTGTGATGGGATAGTTTTGGTAGCCACAAGAAGATGGGACTGGTACAACTGGAACTTCAGTGGGTGAAAGGAGGCTGTACAGCCTGTAGTGACTCAGGCATGGCTCATGGGGACACTGAGAGTCCCCATGTCCTCTGATATCCAGGAGGGTCTGTGCCTTCAGCTGGGCACTGGGCACTGGGTTTCCAGGCAGGAATAAGTAAGAAATATTTGTTAAAAGAGAAAGATCCATACTGATGGAGAAATGAGAGCTCTCAGAACTGGGCATCTGTTCTCATTTTATTAAAAATTCTGCTGAGAGACTTTGGGTGAGCTGCTCCACTTCCCAGTGCCCTGGTGTGGAAGAAGTACAGCACCTTCCTGCCTCATGCACGGTCATGGAGAGCCTGAGGTGCTGCTTTGTAAGGTCTTCGTAGCATGGTTGGCTTGCAAGAAAATCCACTTGGAGTGGTCCCAGTGAGAGGACTGTGTTTGGGATATCAGGATGTCCTTGGCTGTGTGCAAGTCCCACAAGGAGATGTCTATTTCAAATGTCTCTGAAATAAAGAAAGTGTCAGTGGAGGAGGGCAATCACTTGGTTTTCAGCTCTAAAGCCCAGAGTGCTGCTGGGCTGTACCAGCTCGTGGTGATTAGAGAGCAGGTAATTCATCACAGTGTGGTTTGCAGGTTCTGTCACTGATGGAGTTGGGATAAGGAGTGGGCAGATTCCCTCTCAGGCACTCAGGAACATTTAAAATGCTGCAAAGTGCCTCGGGTTGGGTGGGAGGCCTGGGAAGTGCCTGTGAGCTGGTGCTCATGGGCACAGAGCCCTTTAGAGCAGCCTGAGCTCAGTGCAGCCCCAGGGCTGTGGCAGCCCCCAGTGTCTGTAGCCCCCCCCACCCCAGAGGGCCCTGGGCAGGGCTTGGGGTGGCAGATATCACACACTGAGCTGTTTTCTGCATTCGTTCAGTGCTGTAACCCGCTATCACAAACTGAAGAGACTTTCCATTGATATTCAGGTCTCATAGACCAGCTCCACACAGTTTCCTGCAGCCTCCAAGGGAAAGGCTCTTTCCATGCATAATTTAATCACGTTCAGCACGGCAGCAGTGGGATTTTTTTTTCCCACAGAAAATCTATAACATCTTGTTGGTGAACTCCTATACTTTGAGAACTCACAGTGCGCTTGCTTATCTCGTTCTCTCAGATAAACACCTCTCAGCATCCTGTTTTTCTTGTGCCATATGAACAGGAAGAGAGCGATTGTTTGAGATGTGCGTCAGTCAGAGCTGGAACCAGGCAGTCCCTTACCCTCCCCATTGCCATGGAAACCATCAAATCCGTTCAAACACATTGGTGCTGAGCTGACAGGTATCCTGGCTTTTCCACTTAACCTCCCTAGAGCTATGACTTTAATATGCAGGACCTCTCAAAAATAGGGTTTTTTATTTTATCTAGGAGGTGCAGCTATAAATTTTGGAAGTGAACAGCCATTGCTACTTTTGTCTTTAGTAGCAGTGAGATCTTTTCTTTCGCCATGGGTTTGGTGCTGGGAACACTGGAAAGGCTCGGAGGCAGCTCTGCAGGCAGAGGGAGCGTGGTGTGAGGGACTGGGCCAGGTTCTGCCTGAGCCTGTGTGTAATGTCTGCAGTGTGTCCTGGAGACCAGCAGCATGAGCCAGCCGGCTCTGGGAAAAGCATCTGGCTGTTCTGCTATCACTAGGGGTGACCTCAAGAGTTTTGTGTGTGGAGGGAGAAGATTTAGGATTTGGGAGTGACTGGAACTGTTCCTGGCATCTCAAGGTGGGATTTTCAAACCAGCAGCAGAGATATGGGTGAAGAACTCATTGTTTGAAGGTTCTGGTAATGCTGAGTATCAGTGGAAGGTATCTCTGCCCATGGCAGGGGAGTTGGAATGAGATGAGCTTTAAGGGCCCTTGCAACAAACCAGTCTGGGATTCTGGCAGAGATGGAATTTTAATCTACCACTCTGAAATGTAATTAGCCAGAGAAAGGAGACATTCTTTTAAAATAGGGATTTAACCTATTCTTTTAGTCAACATAAGCAAAGCAGCAATTTCCCTCGGCATCTGGAGAGCTTGACTCAGCCTGGACAGACGGGTCTCCTCCACTTTGTTTACCTGAGTAAATTTGTCACCATGTCCCCAGGTGCCATATCTGCACCTTTTTTGAACACTTCCAGGGCTGGTGGCTCCAGCACTTCCCAGCACTTTTGGCTCTGTGCAGGGCCTGGCTGGCTGGAGATCAGCCCCGTGGCCACCATACACACTGACCTGGCAAAGGGAGAGCTCTGCCCCATTCAGCATCTGTGATGCTGCTGAAATATGCTCCAGTGAGGAACTGACAGAAGAAAAAGTGGGAATGTCTTTTATGCAAGAATCAAACTGTTGTTACTGTTCTCAAAAGAAGGCTGGATGATTTCAAAATATCTACTACAGCTTTTTAGAATTACCAGTTGGGTTTTTTCATATAAAACTACTTAGGACACACAGTTAAAGCCTCTTAGGTTTAGAACTTGGGAATTTCCAGAGGTGTCTGGAGGGCAAAAACAGATATCATTTTAGGGCAAAAATAGATATCATTTTAGCTCTATGATAGTACTCTGGATCTGATGCTTCTTTCCCGTCTTGCACTTGAGTCCTCTGGGGCTGCTGCTGTTCCTGGCAGTCTCGGTCTCTTACGTAATTAAGAAGTTTCCCCTGTTATCCTGGACAGTATCAGTTTTCTTCCCCTTTGCAGGATTGATAAGTTTGAAAGAAGAAACGGTTAGTTTTCTGGAGTTCTGTTTTAGATGTTTTTTAACTGAATTTCCATTTCTATGAAAGTGTCATTTGCTCAGTGTAAGGACATTAACTTGCACCCTGGCTGTGACAGATCCTCCTGTTCCTGGCCTGAGGAGGTTGGCAAGACAGTGGGATGTGAGGAATGGCTCATTCCAGGGCACTGATTGTTGTCCTTCTTCTGGGAACGTGGTGACTCGCTCCTCACCCTTCCCTCAACACTGGGATGGTTTATGGGAACAAAACCTAATTCTCTTATTCACTGAAAAAATGCATGGAGCTGGTGGCTAGAGGAAGTTGGGATAGCCTGGGTGAATTTTTGAAGGTGTCCCTGCCCATGGCAGGGGTGGGACTGGATGGGCTTTAAGGTCCCTTCCAACCCAAACCAGTCGGGGATCCCATGGTGTTGTTGTTGCTCAGGGGTCTGTACTCTCTGTTTGGGGGAGGAATGTGGATGTTCTCAGGGTGATGTGGGGAGAGGGGGAGGAAGGCTCCTGTGTGGAGCACTGGGGTGGGGCTGGGCTGAGCCTGCCCTGCCTCACAGAGCCTGGGGAGCAGCTCTCTGTCTCTCCATTGACAAAAAGCACTACGAAAATAAGAGGACAATGTTACTGCCTGTTGCGATCAGCCGAGCAGGCCTTCTCTTTTAATGAGAGTGCATTTTGTTTGATCTGTTCTTTTGGTGGGGAAATGATGAATTTTAGCCATTATGAAAACAAAAGGCATGGTTATTTGTAAGGATTGTTTTATAAGAAGCATATGTGTGCTTTATTATTCTTGTGCTTGAAGTGTGGGGATTGTTTTCAGTTGGGAGGGTGCAGTAGAAGAATGTGAACTTCTGACTCACTTAGAAATCAAGCATGTATCAGCCAAATGCTGAGGGTTCCTATTATATTTTCATAACTCAAATTTCTCCGAATGGAAAGGATCTCACTTGCCCTTAGTTAGAGAATGACTTTTGTTGCCATTGAGAAAGGCTGGCTCCTTTCTAGAAAAACTTTTCTTGCTTTCAATACACTGTTAATTTCCCTTTTCCCTCTCCAAGCATGGCAGTTTCTCCATGTTCTGCCTGTGCACTTCATTCTCCACCATATTTCCATTTGAGCTGCTAATTCTGGCTTTTCAATAACGATGTAATCAGCAGCATAGACCAAGGTATGGCTGCACAGAGTGATCCCAGGAAAGTATGGGCTCAGCTAATGGCACCTGAGGAATTCTGGCTTTTGTCTAGACGAACCAAATAGAAACATGAAGTGAGTATTGCCCGCAGAGCCAGATGCAGCCCCAGCCATTCTGTGATTGTGTGCTTGGTGATAAGCTTATGCAAGGATATTACAGAACACACATTCAGTAGGATTAATTCTATGATACAGAATTGCATGTTGTCACATTAAAAGAGTAGATCCAAACCAGAGGCTCACGGAAGAATTGCTGGCCTGTACCTTGCAAGGTGCATCACTGAATGAGAAGTTTCTGTTAAACCAGCTCTGTCTGGAAGATTGTAAAGAACAACAAAAAGATAAGCCCCTAGATACTGACCTCCCCCTAAAGTGAAGTAAAATATTTCCTGCTGAATGAAACAAGCGTCTCAGTTGGATTGGAATAAAGCTTTGCCCCTGCTTTCAATACCGGCAGAGAACTGGGCTGGGGGGAATCACTCCGGGCTGACTTTTCCATCTAGCCTATGAACAAAACATAAACTGGTTCTGCAGTTCCCAGTGATGTCTGGGTCAGCTTGTGGCAGTGTGTTAGGTGATGTGACCCTTTATTTTGGTACCAATCCCAGCTGTGGGAATCTTCATCTGCTGTAGAGAGGCCACAGGGGCCTTCGTGTCTCTCCTGGCAAGCAGGAGATGACTGTCACCACGGGGCTGGGAGAAACAGAGCAGTCACAGCTGGCTGGGGAATGGAGAAATATGGAACCATTCATCAGCAACTGAAGACAAGCTGATGTTCACAGTCAGGTGACTACAAGTGAGGAACTCAGAGCATTTTGGGATATTTTCCCCTCCTGTCTGATGTAGATCCTCCCACTGCATTAATGCAGAAGAGGAATCCAAATGTGTGGATGAAGAGCTGGAGGAACAGGTAATAAACACCTTTCCCTTGGGGAAGCTGAACTCACAGTCCTCCCCAAAGACTCTGTCTTTAAAGTTAAAATTACAGGGGAGGTGTGTGGTGTGAGGAGTTTAGGACTGTGGTTGCTGGTGTGGCTCCTTCCACCCCAAGATGTGAAGGGCTTGGTGCAGCTGAGTTCAAAGTTCTGTTGATCAGAAAACAGCAGCTAAAACTGGACACTGAGCCAAGGCTGGAGTGAGCCAGACAGGCCAAATAAAGAAGGACTCTCTCCATCTTCTTGCTTAATTTCCTTGCTGTGTGAGTTCAGCTAAATGCAGTTAGACATTCTCAAGCATATTAGCCTTTTGTGGGAGGCACAGTGAAGGAATGGGTTGCTGGGATGGGGAGAGAGTCTTGGAGCCCTGGAGATGATGTAAAGCAAAGCAATGTATTGTTTCTGAAATGAAATGGTTTTGTGACATCTGATCTGTTGGACTCAGTGGTGGAAATGGAGCAGCCTGTCCTGGCAGCACTCCCCTGTCCCTGCAGACACTGCTACCTGAGCAGTGCAGAGAACACCTCTGGCTGCTTTCAGCCTTGCTGGGAGACTCACCTCTGCAGTCAGTGGAGGTTGGGATCAATCACCATGTACTGACTCCTCAAGCTATAGTGTTCTTGGGAGTGAACTCTCATTCCTGAAAATAACTGGTTTTCCTACAACACAGCCTGTGCCATGAGAAGGTATTGAAGAGCGTTTGCCCGCCTTGGTGCAGGTGCATCTGAACTAGGAGTGGACACCTGTGAGGGAAAATCCTCCCCACGCCCAAGATGGTGCCGGTTCAGATTCAAAAGGAACATGCAGGAGTGGGGAAGGATGACTTGGAAGTCCAGGGATGCACAGGGTGGGATTGTTGGGTATCTGTGCAGGGCCAGGAGCTGGACTGGATGATGCTGCTGGGTCTCTTCCAGCTCGGGAGATTCTGTGATTCTATGAATTTGTGATTCTATAATTAATGTTTTGTTCTGACCTGTCCTCTCCATGATTTTCTGCTATGACAGTTTGGGGGCTGTGACTCTGCATTTCACTCACTTTTGCCACCTTCTTTGGGGTTGCTTTTTTTCTTTCTTTCAGTATCCTTTCTTTTGCTGACTGTAATTCTTCCAGGTTTTGGGCCACAGGGCATTTAATGGCTTTGGGCACAAGGAGAAAGTGTCAGGAGGTTTTTTCCTTGGGAAATTCCTCCTCTGGGATTGGATGTCTCCCTTTCCTCAGGCGAGAGACACAAGGAGGCTCAGTCAGAACATGGGGTTCTCTTGCCAGGGCATTTCAGCAGCACTGGTGAATAATGCAGAGAATTTTGCAAGGCCAACACTGCAAACCTCACCAGCAAACCCAATGCTTACCTCACCAGCCCCCAGGCACTGCTTTTGTTGTGATCACAGCAGGATTTGAGTGATGGATGCACAAAGGAAATTGAGAGAATGAACAGAAAGTAGTTTATGGCTTTCCTCAAAGGCACTTTTCTAACTCAAAAATATAAGCCTTGTGGTTTATATCGTTTTGAAATGTAACCACAGATCTTGAGAACTAGAAGACATTTGATTTACCATCTCCTGCAATTTTGGTACCAGGTTCAGGACAGAGCTTATTAATTTTCAGAATGAAAAACATTCAAAGGAAATACATTAATGTAAAATGTTTAAAACAGGAATATGCTATTGGGAGAAATTGTCAGTGCAAGAACTTGAGATCTTTTGTGTCTTGTTGGAGTGGGTGCAGATGTGTCTTTTTGATGTCTTCACCAACATGCTCTAACCCTGATTTGGTGAGGCTTTTCCAGCTATTTTAAGGTCTGCAACCCCTTTTTCCAGAATGCCAATGTCAGTGAGCACTTTTTCTTGAGCTCAGTGTAGGAACTGGATGGGCTCAGCTGCTTGGGACACATCTCCTGGCCCTCCTCAGCTGCTCACAGCTGGAGCAGGGAGAGCTGGAGCAGGAGAAAGAGCAGATGAATTGTTCATTTCTTTCAGGAGACCAAAGGGTGTGGACATTCACATTTCCTTCTTCTGGAGAGTAACTGGATGCAACAGCTCAAGGTCCAGCATGAACTGCAGTGTCCTCCCTCTGGTGGGATGGGACAAGGACATAAGGTGGCTTTGCTCTCCTGTTTATGTCTGGCTCTGGGAGCAACTGCTTGTGAGTTATTTTGTTGCGTTTAGCCTCTGACTGTGTCTCATCCTTAGATTCTCAGAAGCCTTAGCAGGTAAGGAAGGGAACAGCCCTGTGCAGACACCAGCAGATTTCTCAGTTTCTCTCCTTGTTCAGTCCCTGCCCTCTGGCAGTGGAAGCCATTCCCTGTGTCCTGTCCCTCCATCCCTTTCCCCCAGTCCCTCTCCAGCTCTCTTGGAGCCCCTTTAGGCCCTGGAAGGGGCTCTGAGGTCTTCCTGGAGTGTTCTCCTCTGGACTCTCCCACTAGGTCCGTGTCCGTCCTGTGCTGAGGAGCCCGAGCTGGATGCCGAGCTCCAGCGCTGCTCTGTGGAAATAACACCGCTATGGGCGTGCTCAGAGCCTGGCTCTGGGCAGGGAAGGTGTTCCCTGCGTACCTGTGGCTGCTCAGTGCCACGCTGGCACTGCTGACCTGGCTAAAACTGACTGCAGAGAGGTTTTTCTCCGGCTCTGTCAGCTCAGGTTTCAGTGGCAGGGAGGGAAGGTAGGTAACAGTCGGTAAGAAAAAGGCTGGGTTTGTTGATTGAGGTTTAGAAAGCTTTTAACAAGTTGAATTATTGGTTGTATCTGAAGTGAAACACTGCTGTCCTAACTGTTCTCATTTCCTGTATCATTCCAGCCTGTTCCCTGCATTAATTACAGCTCAGATTTACAATGTATTTGGTTACACACTGCCTTGCATTCTTTTTTTTTTTCCTGTGTATGTATAAATTTCTTCAGGAGTCAGGCCAAGAGGAGAGTGTACAGATAGGCACACACACATGGACTGAATTTGACTGTAATTTGCTAATTTAGTGGGGAGAAGGGATCTGGCTTTTCTTCTGTTTTGGTGTAAAAAGAGCCTTTTCTTTTTCCAAAGGAGGAGCAGTAGCTGAGAACAGCCAGTGTTTGGAAAGTTCAACATTTCAGAACAACCAGAGATGAGAGAAAATATTATCTTGTGAATTGTAAATGTGGCGTTTTTAATTTGGCTGGTGTTTCCCAGAGGTTAGTGGATAATGGGAATACTATTGTGCTCTTGGCTCGACCAGTAATCAGCTTGCTACTTCAAATATTTTATAAATGCAGTGCCTCAGAGTTCAGTTGGATGAGGTAGAGTGTTTCACAGCTGAAGGAGATTTTTGTGACCTGAAATATGAAGTGTGGTGGGATACTGAACATGAAATTTAGCATTTGGAAATGAGCTATTTAGGAATTGTAAAACATAGAAGGTGATTGAAAGGAAGTTTCCTTTTCAGTTTGACATTTTTCTTTTGAGTGTATGAAACCATAAGAGGAGGTGCATTAGGAGGAGTGGTTTTGGACAGTTCATTCAGATTTTTAAATTCATTCTTCACGTTTAAATTGTTGATGCTGCAGACAATTTTCATTCAGAATATTTTGTGTCGTGGTTTCGTAAGTAAATGATTGTGAATTAAGTAGAATCAGATATCAAGCATGTTACTGCTTTTAAAATGAAGTATTCCTACACAGTTGCTTTAGAAATTCTGATGTGATAAATACTGGTATGATGAATATTGGTGTGATGAATAATGCTATGATGAATGACTGTATGAGGAATGATAACACACAAAAGAACAACTGAATGTAATCTGCAATAACTAGGTGAAAAGTAAGAGGGAAATTCCAAATAACCTTCTTTTGAAATATTTGATTCCTCTTTGTTTAGCCTTGCCACTCATCACAGCAGCCTTTCATCTCCCCTCTTGCTCAGGCACCATCCTGCCTGAGTCCCACTGGAGCCCCCCCAGCACACCCCAGTCCCTGTGCTGGCCCAGAGTCACCCACACCCTCCTCCATCCCCAGGCTGCCCAAAGGTTCCACTGCAGAGCCCTTCATTATAAACTGCTGTGCTGATCATCCCTCCTGACCTGTGCAGGATGCTGGCTCTTCCAGGCCCTTTGGTGTCCTGTGGAAAGGGGTGGGGTGGGCAGGGCGTGGGGCAGAGGCAGGATTTGGCTGGAAATGCAGCAGCACAGCTCTGGGCAGGAGCCCACGGGGTGCTGAGTTAAAGCTGTGCCTGGCTGTTGGCTGTGGTTTTGTTGGGATTTCAGAGTGCAGGGTTTTACACACTAATCCTGACTGGCACTTGGAGCTTGGTGGTTTCCAGCACGGAGTAGCTGATTTCTCTGGGGTGAAACAATGCCCCAGTGTGTCTGGGCTGCCTCTACAGAGCCAATAAATCTGTTTTGTTTTGTTTTTCTCCCTCCTTTTCTCTCTCTCTTTCCCCTCCTCCAGGCCAGGATCCACTCCTACTGCTGAAAACCCTTCAGCTCCTCTGGACAAAGCATGAGCTGGGGAAGGTAAGGCTGAGCCCTGCACACAGCAGTTCCTCGGGATGCAGAGCATGTCCAGGCACAGAACACTCGGGTCACACCCACAATCCTTCACGGCTACTTTCATTCCAGCACTCAGGGGAAGAACCTCTGCTTTTGCAGCTACAAGTGGAAAGAAAAGGTAGCTTTGTGTGATGGGGAGTAGCTCAGGGGCTCCTAGAGAAGAGCTGGAGTTTCCAGGGCTGAGTTACAGAAGGAAAGAAAATCAAAGTTGTTTTTGTTTTGTTTTAAACACTTTTTTTTTGTCCATTAAATGGAGGATCTTGGGGGAGGGAGAAAAATATTTCTAGTAGCTGAAAAAAAATGAGTGTTGAAGTCGGTAGAGAAGTGCGTTTTGCCAAGTGGATATACGAAAGCTTTCATATTTGAAGTTTGTTTTGGTTTTTTTATTTGGTTTGGTTTTGCCTTTTAGAGTGGTGAATACAATTTACACTGCTGTCTAAAATTAGTGCTGTATTTTTATACAGCAACCTATAGGCTCTACACGGAGATTTCTCATAGGCAGTAACATATATTTCCTCTAAATTTGGGAGCTTGAAAACAAAAACTGTAGATACACCAGTTGAGGGGTGAGTTTTCCATGTTTAACTCTGTGCTGTTCAGACAGGTTCATAAGTGAAATGGTTCCTCTTCTAGAAGGCCCAGAGCCCTGCAGCTCCCACAAAACCACCTGGAACATGTCCTGTGTGGAGTGGCCAGGAGCTGCAGTACGTGCTCCATCCTGGGTGTCTGCGGTGTTTAGTCACTGGCCTTGTCTGCTGCTCTTATACTTTCCATTACTGGTAGTCTGTGGTTGCCAGCTGGAATAATCAACTGGAAACCCAGTGTGAGAGGTGCCTTTCCAAATGGTCACTTACTGGCAGAGACTTGAGCTCAGCAACTCTGAAGCCTTGAGCTTTCCATCAAGTTTTGTTAGAGGTGGAGGAAAAAAAATATTATCCTTTAGGTCGGGAGGGCAGTTAATCCCACAAAATAACAGTAGGAAAGAGTAATCATCAAAATGTCTGCACGGGGTGCCCTGGGATCTGTATGTGAATTGGGAAGAAAAATACTCTGGAAAAGACAGAGGCTCCCATGGACGTGTCCTTTGGCACTGTAGTGATCCGGCTGCAGGCGGAGGATGTGGAGGATCCCCAGAAGCTGGGGAATCACAGACTAGTTTATGTTGGGAAGGAGCTTAAAGCTTATCCAGTCCCACCCCTGCCATGGGCAGGGACACCTTCCACTGTCCCAGGCTGCTCCAAGCCCTATCCAGCCTGGCCTTGGGCACTGCCAGGGATCCAGGGGCAGCCACAGCTTCTCTGGGCACCCTGTGCCAGGGCGTCCCCACCTTCCCAGGGAGCAATTCCTTCCCAATATCCCATCAAATAAGTGACCATGGGCAGGAATGTGTCTGCCACGGCGTGACCCCAGTTCTGGAACAGGGGTAGAAGAAATGGTCATTTCCTACATAGGAATGACAGTTTGGGAATAACCAGCAAGCATCAGCAGACTGCCTGGAGCTGTGAGACTAGAAATAGGGGACCAAACCGGAATAAAGGAGTGTGTAGTTTGAGCATCAGCAACATTTTCCTATTCCCATGATCTGTCAGGCTGTAGAAATCCCCCAAGGAGCGTTCCCTGCCATGGGATTCAATTGAAATGGAAATGGCAATTACGCATTTGAGAGGAATCCTTCTCTGGCAGAGGGAGAGGCAGGCAGCACAGCGCTCTTTCGTCTCTGATTTGGGTGTCTCATGCCCTTTTTGTTCTCTGCCTTTCCCCCTCAGACTATACATGCCATAGCTGAAGGCTTGCTGGGAGGTTTGGAAGGGGACTTTTTCCCAGCCCATCACAGTCTGACTGGTCCGAAGGCCAGACTCGGTGCAGATGAGCACAATTTGTGCTGCCGGCGATGGTGTTAGTGCTGGGAGCTACTCTGCCTGTGCCAGCAGGACCTGGTGTCTGCTGGAGCCCGTCCTGCCAGAGCCCAGGCTCAGATTCCAACCCAAGGAGGAGCTGAGCGGGATGGTGGAAGCTCCATATGTGCTGAAGTGGGGCTTTGGGAGGGAAAAAGCCATTTCCAAACAGTGCAGTGGAGTGGGCGAGTTGCTTTGTTTTCCTTTGGCTGTTGTATTGGATGTTTGTGGTTGGATAAGAGCTTGGCTTTGCCTTCTGCTGCATCTCCCAGTGAAGTTGGAGCCCTGTGTTTAACATCACAAACTCTTACCATAGGAAAAATTACTTACAGGGAGAAATCTCTTATCTGAAGTCACATCTTGGTTAGTCATCAGCTTGTTCATACCTCCTTTGATAGCCCAGTGAGAAACAAACAGTTTCTGTCATAAACGATAGGTTCTGTGAGTTTTGCAGTCATGAAAGACACTCTGGAAAATGCCTGTCTTCCAGTAAAAATTTTCGATTAATAAAAAAAGAACAAATTCATTGGCAAATTTTTGTAGATTTTATTTTGTTTTCCATGTTGTTCTTCAAACTTTATATTGTTTCCACTGGAAGCTCCAAATGGGGCCATGAAATCCAGTAAATTACAAGTGCTGGTTTCAGCAGGAATGAGCATCTTTTGGATTTGGCTTTTTAGCGAGAAAAGAAAGCGAGCAGCTGCTCTCAGTGATTTCTTGTATTCCATCTCTGCTCTTGCCCTGCTCCACACTGGTGATGTACCATGCAGTGAGAGGTCCCGTGTGGGTACTGAGGATGCCACTTTCTCACCCTGCCAACCCTCCCAGCGCCCTGGAAACTACTTGTAATGTAAACATTATAGAGGTATTGCTCAGTACTGCTAATTTATCACTTCTACCAGATGGGGAGTAAGTAGCCTATTAACATTCACAAAGTGAGGGTCCAATTCCTTCACATTTCTAAACATATCACCCTGGGATTCCTAAGATTTATGGCGTGGAGTTTTCCCATATTCTGAGCCCCTTTGTGGTGCCTTTAGGCTCATGGAGATGTGCAGTGCCCACAGGGGCAGGAGGTGCTCAGGGAGCTTTGGGGGAAGGAGCACTGACTTGGAGGAGGGCAATCTGACAGAATCTGAACTCAGATATTTCATTCACCTTGATCTTGAATGTAAAATCCCAACTATTTTGAGACTCCCAAATACTCCGATTACAGCCAGGAGTGTTGCACCATTGTGGCTGAAGTGGGGATAAGATCAAATATGCAAGTTTGTTGTGCAGCAGTGAGGAGGGGTTTGTGTACTACTCCTTGCAGGTATTTTAGAAGATCAGCAGGTTTTTGAGCCCACTGCTCTAACTTCAATAATGCCATTTTCCAATAACACCCCTCCCTCCAGCTCACTTCTTTTCTCCCCCTCCCCCAAATCCCAAGTCCCTTTGTCTGCCCCACAGAACAACTTCTCTCTCTTTATGGGATAATTAGTGTGGACAATTGCTGCTTTTCCCATTGGGTTTGAGGTGCAGTGAGCCATGAAGGAATCTGTAATGACATGAAAAGTCACTGGAGGCGCGGATGGTGGCTGAATAGCAACAGTTACCTCTCTGAATAGATTAAATTTTAAAAAATAAAGCTTTGTGTTTAGCTGGGGGAAGGGAGGATTCACTAATCTTTTTGTACATGACAATGTGGTTTTGTATCTCGGCAGCTCAAGGAAGAAATCAGGCGGGGCTTTGCCAGACTGGAGGACCCTTTGGCAGGACTCCTGGCCATGCTGGAGAGCAGCAGTGATTGGAAGGGAAAAGGGCATTCTCTGGGGTATTGCATCACTATGGAGCTGCAGCTTTGGATAAAAGAGCATCCTGCTGTCCCTCAGGTTAGAAAAAGAGAAAGCAAGAGAGCTGGAAGAGAGGAGAGAATAACTAATTTTAATGTTCCTCAAGTATCTCTTTACTCCAAAGTCCAGCATCTTCTCTGTAGCCTTATACAGAGCATGGCAAGGTGTGAAACTCACAGTGAGATGTTGTTACCTGTGGCATGCTGGCCTGAAAATGAAATCATATTGGAAGCTGTGCTACCAGAGCTGTTTCCCCTCCAAAGTTGGGATTTCCATCTCTCTGGATCAAACCACTTTGATCAAGCGTTGCTCTTGCAGCCTTTCCAGGCTGGAGGCTCTCCCACTGGAACCCACATCCCTGCTGTCAGGATAAACCCAGTTGCAGAAATCTGCTCTGTGTGTTCTTCCAGCTCTGCAAATAGAAGCCAGTTACTGTAGGATTGCTTAATTCCTGCCATATGGTGGGAATGCAGAAAATGGGAACAGCCTGCCTTTTTAGCAGCTGAATGATTAGTTCTGTAAAGTTGGGTCATCAGATTATATGTCCTAATGTTTACCATTCCTTCTGCCTTCACATATTCTGACCTACTGAGATTTTTCTCTTTTCTGTAAGCTTTTGGCTCTGAACTGCAGGATACTTTTATATTTGTGTTGCTTCCTTTCCCATTTTTCCAAATGGCTCTGGTTAGGTGTTGAGTTCTGCCAGTACAGGATCAGCAAAGCACAGCAAAGTGGTGCTGGCACTGAAGTTCCTGTGTCATGAGTGAATGATCACGTGGGAACATAATGATTAATACCTGTGTCTGTGCATCTTTTGATGGTGCTTTTGCTTTTCCTACCCTTCACGCACCCAGCAGCAAGCCTGGGAATGCATGTGGAATTCTTATGCCTGATAGGTGAGATCTCCCTGGAGGGGAGTCGCTGGATTCAAAGATTTTCTACTGGGAACTAGAGGGGAGAATTTCTGAAGAGCTCTGTTAGCACAGAGGACATTTTTCCAGTTTCAGATTTTACTTTTGCACAAGGCCCTATTCCTTCTCCAGAATTATCCCACAAACATTTCATGTTCTTAAACTGGATGCTGTGAAAAAAACGTGTATCATATTGTTCTGATTTCTGCTTGCAGACTCCATGGGGAAATGGGAGAATCCCTTCCAAAGGAATTCGCTTACTCTGTTTAAACAAGCTGCATTTTCAACCACCATTGAATCGCAGCCATCTTTACCAAACCTGTGTTTGATTTTTTTTGGTTGTTTTTTGAAGTCTGGCACCAAGCTGAAGAAGCTGCAGGCCCGTGTGCTCGGAATGCTCTCCCAGTGCCCAGCTAATCTGCTTGACCCCCTGATTAGCATTTACCAGCTCCACACAGCGGACCGGAACTATTTGCTTGAACATGTCAGTCATCTTTATCTCCAGGGCGATTACAAAGAGGTGGGTCATGTCTTTCAAATAAATTTACCTTCCCAGCTCTCTGTGAATGTCTGTGTCCTTTTTTTGGATGCATTTCAATGTGAATTCCATTTCATCCCAGCAGCTGCACGCTGTGAATGCTGCAGCTTAACGTGCTCTTCCCATATGCAAGAGCAGGCTGGGCTCAATCTTGGCTTTTCTGCTGGCTGAGGACAGAACGCCAGGGAATCCTCCCTCCACTCCTTTGCTGACCTTTGAAAGTAGTAGGTTAATAGGCTTTAATTTGGAGAATTTAAGGGGATGGTTGTGTTCTTTTCTGTTTTCCTTGTCCTTAGCAAGAAAAGAAGGGATTTTAGTCCTTGGTCATAGACCTGCTGTGCTATCTCCAGCCCGCCTGCAGCCAGAGGGCTTGGAAAACCTCACTGGTCCCATGTGATTGCCCCAACTTCAAGTCTCAGTTGGAGGAGTTTTGAAGCCTCTTTACCACTGAGGCTCATGTTCCAAATGTGTAACACCTCCTGTATTTGTGTCTGGATGCTTGGCACAGGCAGGCGTTCACCAGACCCAGGATCTGGTGTGTTTTACCCTGTTCTACAGCACTGCAGCATCTCTGGCACCGTTGCCCCTGAATCCCTGGAATTGTTCCAGGCCAGGTTGGGCAGGGCTTGGAGCAACCTGGGATAGTGGGAAGTGTCCCTGCCCATGGCAGGAGATGGAACTGGATGGGCTTTCAGGTCCCTCCAACCCAAACCAGTGTGGGACTCTGTGATTTATTCTGAGAAGGTTATTCCCTTTGTCTGTGGTGTACAAACCTTCAATGTCCTCTGCCCTGAGAATTAAGGCTCCTTTTCTTCATGGAGGTTTTGGAGAAAGTTCCCTTTGGAAAATGAGATCCCAGAGCTCCCTAGGCAGTTGTTTGTTCCCGAAGCACTGCTGGCCCTTCCTTACACCTGGATTTGGGGGAGCTGGTCAGAGCTGAGCCTGGGGCTCAGGGCAGTGCTGGCACAGGGCACAGGAGAGGCCCCAGCACCAGCAGGGCCTGGGGACAGGTGGAGGTGGCTGGGCTCTGGTTCAGCAGCACGGGCTGTGCTGAGGAGGCACCTGCAGGGGAGCAGTGCCAGCGGATGGCACTGTTCTCCCGGGATGCAGGAACAGGCAGATACTGGGAGCTGGGGAAGAGCAGGGATGTGTCACTGGGGTTTTGAGGTGTCTGCGCTGTCTAGAGTTTTATCTTTCTTTTGTGACGGGAGCGTGCAGCTGCTGGAGGAGCAGTGAGAGCTCTGAGGGGCTCCCAGCTCTGCTCGTCGTGGCCCCCATGGCATGGGGAGATGAGAGGGTTCAGCATTCCCTCCCAGGGAGTTCCAGTGAAGCATAGCAGCCTTGTCCCCTGTCCAGAATCCCTCTGAAGCCAGCCACGGCTCCATGCCACACTGGAGCTGGGCTGTGCCAGTGGTGCCAGAGCCCAGCTGTGCTGCCGGGCCGATGCGGGGTGGGAAGGGCCATGGGTGCCAGGGCTCGTGGGGTGGGAAGGGTGCTGGATGCGGGAGGATGTTCTATGGGAAGGTCCCTGGATGAATGCAGTGTGGGGAGGTTTCTGGATGGATGTGGTGTGGGAAGGGCAATGGGTGCTGGGTGCTGCTGAATTTGGTGTGTGGGGGAAGGACTCTGGGTTTGGTGTGGGAAGGACACTGGGTGTTTTGGTGTGGAAAGACATGGTTTGGTGTGGAAGGACATGGTTTTGGTGTGGAGGACACTGGGTTTGGTGTGGAAAGGGTGCTGGGCTTGGTGTGGGAAGGGCACTGGGTGTTTTGGTGTGGAAGGACACTGGTTTTGGTGTGGAAGGACACGGTTTGGTGTGGGAAGGGCACTGGGATTTGGCCCGGACAATGCCGGGATTCAGCAGACCGGGGGTAATGCAGCGCGAGCGGGGCTGCGAGAGGCCCTGAATAGGCCAGGCTGTGCTGGAGAAGAATGAGGGGTAGGCAGAAGGCAAGCTAGTGTTTCATGGTCATCTTATGTTACACTTCAGCCTTTCAAAGAGTGTCTGGGGCTGCTTGAATGAACCTCTCTTGCACTGCGAATGCGGGAGCCGGGAGACAAAGGGGACTCTTGTCACTCGCAGGCCCCTTTGGGGAATAAAAGCCATTGTCACATGAACAGGGGCAGTCTGGCAGGCTGTGCATGCTTCAGTGCCCCATGATATCGCTAAGTCTCAGCAGAAATCACATTCAGGGCCCTGTCAGCTTTGATTAGCGGGGTCTCATGACTTAATGTGCTGCGATATTTCATGTCTAAGGGTGGCGGCTGTCTTTCTTGGGGATGAATGCCCTCTATTGTCCACTGAGTTATTTTATTTACATTTTTTAAACGGCTTATAAAGGTAAAAAGATAGCTGTGCTTAAAGAAAAAAATCAAATTCCTTTGCTTCTGGATCAGCAGTGAGTGCCGCTCGGGTCAGATACGGTGAAACTTGTTTTCACAGTCAGCATCAAAGTTCTCGGCTTGTTTAACAGCTTTATAGTAAATTCTGAACAGGTGACAGTGGAGCTGGGTTTAGGAAGGAAACAATAAATAATCTTTTTAGCCTCTGACAACCAGAAATATTCTTGGGCCTGAGAGACCTCCCACTCCAGCCTCTGTGTTGGTGATTCGCAGAGTTTTTCTCCCCTTCATCAGTTTGGTCCTTAAACGAGAATATTGGATGAAGCCAGTAGTATTTTACTTCTAACAGGATTTTCAGTTGCTGTCCATTCGGATTTCTCTGTTTTCAAGAGCAGAGTATATTTTTTCTTCTAATGTTTTATCCATCAATTTCTAGAAATAATGAAGGCTCATATGTTAAATTTGGTTAATATTTCCTCTTTCAATTAAGACAATGTGGGTTATCTGGTAGAGTTCAGTTAAAATTTGACATAAAATATGTGGGAGTACCCAGAGAAAAAGCTGTGTAGACACAGAATTGCAAGTTTTTGTCAACAATGCTACTACAGACACAACTGAAAGGATGGTTGACCAGAGTTAAACTTAGAGGAGCACAAATACTCAAAAGTGTAAAAATGAACAGTTCAATCCCCACCATGACCTTCAGTTTCAGTGCAGGGATGTTCTGAACAGAGTCAGGGATGCTGGTGTTTGTAAGTAAGGATGAAGCCTTACTTCATCCACGTTGCTGGATACACTCGGTGTATCTTTGCAGATCTGTCAGTAGAGATCCGTGCTAGCATTGATTGAGCACATTAATGGATAATCAGATGTTGGATTTCTTTGCTCTGGCTTTTTCTGAGCTGTTCTCAGGCCAGGGAAAATGTCTCTGATATTGCTTCTTATCTCCATTCACCACCTTAATTATACAAAGGCTTGTTCAGCTCTTCGTGTATTTTAAAGTGTGTGCATTTGAATTTCCTTTTTTCTTTTAAATTTAAGACTCATATTGGATAAGAAGCCCAAGGAAAATGTTATAGCAGTTATTTCTTGTGTAAAGATGATGACGATCCACCCCCTTTTCCTCTGAACTTACCCTGCTGCTAAAGGACAGCTCTGGTGGCACGTTGGCTGCCAGGTGACGCCCTAAGAGCAGACGGAGCCAACCCACGGGCCATGGGCCACTGCTGCCCTTCCTGGCCTCCAGAGCCACGTCTGCCCTGGGCTGAGCAAGGCTGGGGAAGGAGCTTCAACATTGCTGGGAGTCATAAATGAGATGGCAGAGTTCTGCTCCTACTGCCAGCATTTCTGGTCTCTGGGACAGCCCTGGGGATGTGCAGCAGATCCAGCTGGGCAGAGTCAGGGTCTGGTGGAGGTGGGTGCCCTAGGCACACCCAAACCTTGGGCAGTGCTCAGAGAATGAGCCAAGCAGTTAAACCCCATCTGGAACTGCTGAGTGACCTGAGGGACACAAATCAGAGAGGGCGGCGTCAGTTCCCTCCTCCCCTCACCTGTGCATATTCCAACCTGGACTTGTACTTCTCTCCCTCTACCTCACATTCTTTAGCTGGGAATAAGCTGTCACTGCACCCTCTGGATGGTGTCGTTCCTGCCTGGTCTCTTGAGTGTGGACCTGAGGAATGTCGTGTTTCCCTAGTTTCTGCAGACCTTCCCACAGCCAGCTGTGTGTAGAGTGCCCTTGGAGCAGCAAGCAATCAACCATCGAACCTGATGTTGTCCACTGTGCAGTGATGCACTCTGTGGGCTCAGCAAAGCTGATTAGCCACAAACTTGAAATTAGTGATTCCAAAACACAAAACAGATGTGCCCAGTGATTAATACCTGGTGTGCCTTTTGCTCAATTATTTCTGCCATTATCCAGGCTTTGATCACTGTGATTTTCTTGGAGTTGACATTGGTTCCTCCTCTAGAAAGTCTCCTTCTGTTGTTTGGTTTATTCTTTGGGTTTTCAGAAATTCCCTCACTGTGTGTTCAGAAACAGTGCACTGAGTCAGGCACAGACATATCTGCATTTGTGCTGTCTCCGTCTCCTGCAGCAGAGCCAAGTGCAGGAGGCAGCAGCAGCCACTGGTGCCTGTCCTGCCTCAGCACTCTGACTTCTCCTGCACGAGGTTATTCCTCTGCTGCGAACCCCACCGTGGGAAAACTGCTGAAATTGTCGGTGCAGACACCACCCAAGTGCACATACCCTTGCAGATAAGATCTTGTGTGGCTTCCTGCACCTCATACTGTACGTGGAAAGAATAGTCATTTTTCGATGAGACAGAGCCAACTGCATTCGAAACAAGCCGAGAGGAGCAAGTATTGGTGCGGGGTGTCTGGGCTGAGCACTCCCCACTTTCCCATACTCATGAGTTTGCATTCATGTGACTGCAGGAGTGTTCTGGTGCTCATGGCTGGGCCTGGACATGTCAGGTTTGGGAAACTTCCCCATCCTTCGGTCAGTGCACCTACACATGGGTTAGGTGGAATTCAATGTAGTGTTGCCCAGCTTTGAATTCTGCCCAGCCTCAGCAAGCCCTTTGCTGTATTTTAAGCATTTATCCTTGGGAGACAAAACTATTACAAAATGGCCAGATGGGATTTTTTGCGCTCACCATCATTAAGTCAAAGAATGGCCCAAAGCTCCCTGAGAATGAGGAGACTCAGGAGCTTGGAGGGGATTTGGATCAGCAATGGCCGTCAGCTTTTCTCCTGCACTAAGCAGTGCATTCATCACATCCCTCTCCGTGTACACTTGGGGCTTCAAGGCAAGAGAGGGACCAGCCTCCCCCAGGTTTGTTGTCGTCTGGGGGTTTAGTACAGGTTGAACACTGTTATGTGCCACAATAATGATAATTACTGCTGTTACTAGATTATGCTAGAAACTCTCTGTGGATTAAATGTATTTTTGTGCAAAGGCTCCTTGTACCACCAGCCATGACAATAACATTCTCTTTGGAGTTTGAGGGAGTGAGTAGACCCTGACAAGGTGTCAGTATCTCAGCATTCCCCAGAGCTTCCCTATGTTCCTGCATCCTACCTCGGGTTTTGGCTCTTACTGATCAGCTGGGAAGTGGGGGCTACCTGCTGCTCGGGATTTGCGTTGCCCCTCTGATCCAGCCTGAGGATCTGCAGCTGGGTGAAGGGGATTGTCAGGTTCCAGCTTCCCTGGCTCGCCTTCAGCCCCGCGCTGCGATGGGGAATGCTGGTTCTGGCTGGGGAGGGGGTTTCTCACCCGTTCAGTTACAGCCTGCTCGGCCTCGTTAAAGTGTTTGTTTTCTAACTCAAAATGAGCCTGCGAATGAGGTGTTGCTTCGCTGGAGATCTTATCGGCTGTAAACAGACTGTTAAAAATAGGGTCCTTTTACACAAAACTTGTTTGTGGAGTGAAACAATTCAAAACACGATAATAACAAAACAAAATCTTAAAATAGCTCGGAGTCCAGACCACAGACACAGCTGCCAAGCACTTTCATCTTTATTACAGTTACTCATATCTCTTCTCTTACTATTCCCATTGTAAACAGGCTGATGCTATCTCTGCTGCTCTCCCGCTCAGCCAAGCCCCCGGAGCTGCACCCAGATCCAGCCTGGTGCCTGTTTCTGGGGCCAGGTCGTGCTTCTCCTTCCATGCACCCAGATCCAGCCTGGTGCCTGTTTCTGGGGCCAGGTCGTGCTTCTCCTTCCGTGTCCAGCCTGGGGCATGGACAAGGCAGCTGCCCTGCCCCGGGAGTGTTCCCTGGTGTGGGAGTCTCTGCCAGCAGCACCACTGCTCTGGCTGCTCCAGCACCTGCTGGAGCTGGAGGACGTGAAATTGCTGTTAATAACCTGCTTATGTGCAGCACTGGGCCAGGCTGCCCAGAGCCGTGGAGTCACCGTCCCTGCAGATGTTCAGAAAACACGTGGATGTGGCACTCGGGGCAGGGTTTGGCAGTGAACACTATGATGGTGCTGGGTTGCTGGTTGGAATTGGTGATCTTAGAGGTCTTTTCCAACCATAATGATTCCATGAATCTCTGTGTGGGTGGAGTTCCTCTGTCCTGCAGGCCTGGTGTGGGGGAGCTGAGCCTGCCAGCCCCAGGCAGGGAAGGCAGAGCTCCCACACTTTGGACAAATGAACATCTGCTGTTCCACAGCCTTTGGGACAGGGTGGAATATCCAACCAGGAAAAGAGGAAGACCCAACCTGACACCACGCATGTTCATCTGATTAAGTCACCTGTACAGTTAATAGAGCTGGAGATAAACCTCTGCCACGTAGATAACAGTGCTGCAGTTAGGTTAATCTGAACATTAAAAAACCATTAGGGAGCTGTTGGATGTTGCAGTTAAAACTAAGGCTACAATAGAAGGCACTAATGAGATCAAATGGTGAAACAAGGCTTTGAGAGTTGCAATTTTTTTTACATGATTTCTTTTAATTCAGCAAACTGAGGAGCTGGGAGGAAAACAAAACCAACTGCCAACGCTTTGGAGACCCAAACCCCTTCTTCAGGTCCACACCAGAAGTAGCAGCCTCAACTTGAGAATAATCACTCAGCTTGAACATTGTGATGTTAAGCTGATAATGTGTGAGAAAAGAAGCAGCTCTTTGCCTCTAACTTGTGGAATAGTTATGAAGTCTGGAGTAAGAGAGAGGTTTGGCTGAGGTTTAGCTGGGCTGAGCAATGCCCCTGTGCCTTTCCATTCAGTCTCTGCGTTAATGGTGGTTCCTGTTTCTGTCACTTAAAGTTCTTCTCTTGATTTCTCCTTTGAAGATGAAGCCTGGACTTTCAATGAAGCAGTGTTAGAAAAACCATAAACCACCCAAACTTCCCAAAACCAAACCCAAACCAAAACAAACAGAAGAAACTGGTGTTTTCCCACTGCTAACTGGGGCAGTAGGATTGAGCAGCTGAACTTCCATGACGTGTGTTGGTTCTGTGCTTTTGCACACTTAGTCTGTGATGCAGTGGGGGCAACCCAGGCATGAATTCCCCGGAAAGTGACGGGATCCACTGCTTCCACTGTGAGCAGGGATGAGCTGGGAGGTGTCTGCTGGTTGTCTGGCTCTGCAGAACTTGTGCTGCCAGTGAGGGGTGAGTTCAGTTGTCACTCAAGTGATGACAGAAAATGGATTTCAAGGCATGTGCTTGCCCCCACTTGGGTTATTTTTCTGGTAAAGTTTTTCTAGAAAGGTTCCATGCAGATGGCGTGTAATGGTGGGGGTTCTCTTTCCCTAGGGATATGCAGATTTGTTACTGCATTTTTTTATGTGTTATGGGGTCTGTAAGAAAGATGAGGACAAACATTTTAGTAGGGTCTGGAGTGGTAGAACAAGGGGTGATGGTTTTAAAGTAATAGAAGGGAGATGTAGAGAATTATAAGAGATTTTTTTACAATGGGGGTGGCGAGGCCATGCACAGGTTGCCTTGAGAAGCTGTGGCTGCCCCATACCTGGAAACATTCCCAGTCAGCCTTTCAGCGGTGTGGAGCGATGGAGGAATTAGAGAAACTGTAACCTTTTGATTTCAGGTGGTTAAAACCTTGAGTTGCTTTCACAAAATGCAATTATTTTACAAAACTGCAAAGGCAGAGTGAAACTGATAAAGTTGGCTCGGAAAGATGTGGTGGGTCAGGTGTTTTTTACCATGACATTGATAGGAAATATCCATCCCAGATGGTTTTGTCCAAGTGCTTCACTTTCTTTCGGCCCAACAACTTGATCTTTAATTTTTGCTCCAGGGACTGTTGCTACTCAGGATATGCAGCTGTGACAGGAGTGTTCTTGTGTGTTTGTGGAATGAACGTGGCCAAATGTTTGCAGGATTTGTGCTTGACAATGTAACAGAAATAATTAACACGTTAAAAATGTGTATAACAGTGTTTTTACTTCACTTTGGAATAATGCGCATTTATCCAGGGTTCTTCTAAATACATTACTTTTTTCATGTATTCTAGGCAGCCATACTGAGTATTAAGCTGAAATTACAGCCAGATCAAGATGTAGAGAAGGTGAGTTACTTCCTCTGCAGGCTCCTCTGTCGTCAGATCCACTTTTGTTCAGCAGGAGATCCATCAGGGCCCTCCAAATCCTGCCGCCTTTCACCTGAGGCTTTACTCCATTCCCAAGAAGTCCCTGTTGTGTTGCTGATGTACCTTTACATCATGGTTAGGCACCGGGTGTGTTTTTTAGACCCCATTTCTCCTCCTGCCCAGTTTTTCTGGCTGCAGCCACTGCTGTAATAAATCCTGGCTGTGTTCATCACTAAGGCAGAGATCAGTACTTGGCTGCATTGAAGCTTTGCTCATATTTGTGTTACAAATGTCCCAGCACTCTTGTAGGTAGCTTGGGCAGGGTTGGGACCTGCTGTCATGCTCCATGGGGATCAAAGGCAGGGCACAGTGCTTTCAATGTCATTTCTTCCCCTAGATGTGTACCCCACTGCTGCTCCAGGACAAAGCTAACTTGGTGGAAGATTATGTGGGGGAGCATCCTGAGCTCCAAAGCAAGCTCTTGCAGACCCTGGACACATGGTGTGACCCCAGCTTCAACATCAGAGACATCACAAGGTAGAAACACTTGTCCTTCTGAACAGCTGGGGCCAAGGTGCTGCCAGAGCAGCAGTGCCAGAACACAGTGTATGTCCCCTGTTTGTGCTGGGATCAGAGCACCATGTGTCTGTCCTGTGGTTGTCTGTGATCATGTCCCAGTGTAAGGGAGTGCAATATATGGACTTTTCAGCTGAAAAAGGGAAAATTCTGGTGACTGTGCCAGAGCCTTCTCCAACGCCCCAGCCTGTAGGACGGGGGAGTCATTGCTATTGACAGATGCCCCATTCCTGCCAGGAGTGCAGATGAAACCCATGCAGGACACCCCAGCAGCAGAACAGAATCAAAGCTTCCTGCGGAGATTGGAGCGATCTGTCTCTGTGCTTTGCTGCAGACAAGGGTGACTTTCAGTATCGGTTGTACAGGTTTGGCAGGGAGATAACACTGTGATAAAGTAGCACAAAAACAAGAGATGCAAGTGGTTAACCTTCCTGCGCTCATCAACTCATGGTGTGTGTTTTCATTTCTCAATTGCCTTCACGCGAATAACTGCTGTCACTCAGAGCAGCAGCACAGTCAGAGTCATGCTGTAGCTGCAATAGTTGCTGTCAGCTCTGGAAAAAAGAGGAGAAGGAGTTGCTTACCTTTTCTTTAAAATGAGCCTCTGGACTTGCTTCAAGTCATTAACCGAAATTTGTGTGGTTGTGCTGTTGACTTTTCACTGTACCTCGGAAAGGCAGGGGCCTGTCCTTACCAACATCCAGCAAACCTCAATCCCTCTGCTGTTAAATATCTGCTGTTTGGGAAATATCCTTTAGGTGATGCCACAGATGTGTCTTTCTGGTGTTGTTACAGACCATATCAAGGCCTGTCTAGGTACAAACCAGAAAAATTTAACCGCAGAGTGCTCAGCAAGCTGGTCTTCAGGCTCCTGGAGAGATTCAACGTTGACCCAGGTATGGGATATTGCAACACATTGTGGAGTTATCTCAGTAATAAAGAACAGACAAAGTCAGTTTGTCTTCTTCCATGTTCATCAAGGAATCTCTGCTGTCATTTATCCTGGGGAATTTCAGGGTTTAATTAATGATATTGAAAAACAGAGCTGGTAAGTTATGGGAATTATCACTTTGTGCTGTCGAAGAATGAAGTGCTGGTGACTAATACACTGCTTTTGCCATGATCTGAAATAAATCCTGACCTCAGCATGGCTCTGCATAAACACACCATGGTCAGCTCTGAGTTATAACTCCATTCCTCTCACATAAGAGGCAAGTCATTATTCACTGGGGATCTGTTTTCTGGAGCTGCGGGTCCATCAGCTGGGAGGAGATAACCCTTGGGAAGCAGGAGCCTCACAGCCCTTTGTAGTATTTGCATAAACTGGGGTTGGTGGGGGGGGGGGAATTTTAAGGCTCTTGCAGCCTTGCAAGAGAAGTGGCACATTTTCCATCACTTCACCAGCAGCTCTCTAACAAAATCTGCTTTGCTTTGGTTCCTAGCAGGGACTGTTGATTTTTCCTTCTCTTTGGGGTCTTGCACCAGCCCCCTTTAGGTGCACCGTTAGCTTTTACCCTGCAGAGGTTTCCATCATCAACCCAAGGTACGCAGTTCTGTTTTCTTGGGCTGAAAAGGGTTTTCTAACCACAAATTATGGGCTTATTACACCTGTCAGCAACATTATTGCATATTAATCTTCCCATCATCAGACTAGTGTTCAAAAACTAACAAGATAAACCTTGCAAACTCTCATTGGAGGAGAAGTGGATATAATTAAGCCCAGCACGTTGGTGTGAAAGCTGAGACATATGGGGGTGATTTATTTAGAAATTAAAAGCTTCCCAGGAGTTCATTAGTTTTCAGCAGTTTTTGCTCCATGACAATGTTGGGCATTCAGTCAGCTGTGTTGTCTTTGATGATCTGTAAAGAGAAATGAGTTGTTCCCCTTTCCGTATGAAAGCTCCACCACGGGTATGATATAATGGTGGAGGTGAAATTATATAACTGTTCACATGGAAAATCCTGAGAAATAATAATTAAAGAAAAGGAAAATCTAGGAGAGGAGCACGAGTTGGGCTCAGGTGCACTCTGTGGGATACAGTGTGCTTCGACCTGCAGGTGCTTTCCAGGTGTTGTAGCTGCTGCTAATAGTGGCCAGATCTTGCTGGTCCTCCACAGCCACTCACTGGTGAGGAGGTTCCTTGAGGTAAATACAGATGCCATTCCTTCCAGACAAATGTCCTTCCAGATAGATAAATGTCCTTTCAGACCTTCATCCTCTGAAAACTGCAGTGTCTGCAGTGCAGGGGACGTCCTTGCTCAAGAGGGCTGCCCACCTCTGCTGATGTGAGAGGGGATGTGGGCAGCTGGTTTGGACTTTAGCTAAAGCCAGTGCTGGATGACTCCCACAGTCCCATCCAGGACAGTTGGTGTTTATTTTTCACATCATGCCATGTGTAATTACGAGCAGGAGTTCACCCATTGCTAAACTGTGGCTGTCAGTCTCCTCTGAAGTGCTTTGGAAGGGGGTGAATACCTGCAGAGGAATTGCTGCCTTAGTGCTGGTCATGCTGGAACTGAATTGGGACATGCTGGCAGCTGGAATAATGTGGATTTCTTTGCCTTCCCATCTCCCCCCTCCCTTTTGCTGAATTTCTGGGTGTTCTTTCTCCATTCTTTAGAGGAAGCAAGTCTGACTGGGAGGAAAAAGTACACAAAAAGTCAGCAGGCTGGGCAAAACATACAGATAAAAGAAGTCCTAATTTCTCTTTTCTGAGCAGCTCCCCCAAAAGCTGGTGGTGAGGCAGAGCTCACACCTCTTGTCACTTCACCTGGGCTCATCTGATGCTGCGGCTGCTTTCAGTCTCCTCCTCCCTGTGACTCCCACTCGCTGTGAGAGCCTGAGAGCAGCAGCAGGGAGGGAAGTGGCTTTGGTGAGAAGGGCTACAGGAGGATGAGGTTTCTGGGTATGAGAAGGCAAACTTGTGTGTGACTCAGTCCTTGCAGTTCCAAATCGACTTGGAGATTTCACTCTTGTCCACTCACAGAAAATCACAACAACTGCCAAGCAAAGCTGAGGTGCCCATCAGCAATGGAGATCTGGAACACTGCTGGGAACTGCCAGCCCTAAATTTCAGAGCCAGAGAGGAGGTGGCCCAATATAAAAAAGGTCTCACACCTCAGGGAAAAAAGAAAAAAAAAAGCTATCCTCGTAGATTAATCCTTCTGTTCTTTTTCAGAACTGTATTTTAGTACTCCTGTTAACTCCCAAACAGGGCATGGGGAATGGGAGATTTTCTGCCGAGTCCCAAAGGTGTCCCAATAAACTGTGTGTGGATTTCATTTAATTACCATTATTGGGGAAGGAAGAAGTTGGACAGAAGTGGTGTGTGATTGAGGAAATTGAGGTTTATAGTCTTTCCTCACACCTGGGTCAGTATGGGTTAACGAGCCTGGAGCTTTTTCAAACTAATTGCTTAATAGTCTTTGGAGACCCTGTGAGACTGACTTCACAAATGCAAGTTTCAGTCAAAACAGATCTCAGAGGTGAGGGGACAATCCCTTCCCAGGGTTGACATGGTTGAATCTGTTCCCTGCTGTGGTTTGGTACAGCCAGGACACGCAGAGAGCTCAGTGAGGTTTTTCATTGACAATTCCCAGGTTTGAGGTAGAAAGAATCCTGCTCTGAGAAGTGTAACAGCCTCATCTGTTGGGCTCAGTGCCCCGTGTCTGTGAGGGAGATGAGCAGAGTGACAGAGCAGGGAGATGAGCTGTGACAGAGAGCAGGGAGGTGGCATCTGAGCCCCTCCAGTGACAGATGAGCCCTTCCAGTGACAGATGAGCACCTCCAGTTCTGAGCATTGCGAGTGCGTGTTTGCCGTGCTTTTCCCAAGGCTTTTTAATAGGAACCAGGAGAAATCCTTCCCTCACTTGAGCGCCCGATTGTCCATTTGGTTTTGATTTAACGCCTGATTTTCGTGCCTGTGACCCGGCCCCGCCTGGCTCCGCGCTGCCGGGGCAGCAGAGGGCAGGAGAGGGCTGTGAACAGCCCCACATCTGCACAGGTGATCCACAGCTGGATGTGCACAGCCCCACATCTGTACAGGTGAGCCACAGCTGGCCGTACATCCTCGGGGCTCAAGGACCTGCCAGCCCATGTCTGGGCAGTCGCCAGTGAGAGCCCCTGCTGCGGCTCAGGAGCCCTCACCAGGCAGAAGATGCTCTGTCAGAAACAAGGGACTGACTTGTACAACTTGCCAGGAATGCCTGTGAAGGGAGAGCAGGAGGTTATTCCGTTTTTTCCCCCTGACTTCCATGGTGATTTTCCTCCAGAGCATTTTAACTCGGGTGTTAAACACCAGCACAGCTCTCCATTCTGTTGTCTCTCTTAGCAAGTTGCCCTTCACCCTCATGTTTTCCACGGAATCCCAGACTGGTTTGGATTGGAAGGGCCCTTAAAGCTCAGCCAGTCCCACCCCTGCCATGGGCAGGGACACCTTCCACTATCCCAGGGTGCTCCATGCTCCATCCACTTGGCCTTGGACACTGCCAGGGATCCAGGGGCAGCCACAGCTGCTCTGGGCCCCCTGTGCCAGGGCCTCCCCACCCTCCCAGGGAACAATTCCTTCCCAATATCCCATCCATCCCTGCCCTCTGGCAGTGGGAAGCCATTCCCTGTGTCCTGTCCCTCCAGGCCCTTGTCCCAAATCCTTCTTCAGCTCTCCTGGAGCCTCTTGGGTGGATCTTTTGGGTGGTCTGGAGGGGTCGTGCCATGGTTCTTTCTGAAGTGCTTTGAAAACTCTAAGGTAGGTGGTGGTGTTACTAATTTTTACATCAATCTTACATTCTTTAGGGAGTGCTCCTTTCCATGAGCTGGTGATTTTTCCTCCAGATATTGGGATAATATCTGGAGGAAAGATCACTGTATTTACTGGTGCAATGTCCTGCGTGATAATTGCAGTAATTTCCTCAGATGCTTTGAGGGGAAGGAGCCACTGTCACCCTGTGGGAGATTAACTTACAAATAACAGCTTTAACCATTCCTGTTTGAGAGGGGCATGTTCACGTTCTAAGGAACTGCTGTAACCAGGGGGCATCAGTCCATACCCCTCTGATCCAGGCTCTGCTATCCAGAGATCACTCTTTGTTCTCTGGAGGTTTAGTCCTTGGCCATGCCCTGCGTGGGGCACACAAAGGGATAAGGAATCGGTTTCTCCCTGTGGGTGCTAAGTCAAGGGAGGCTACAGAGAATTTGCAGGTTCCTGTTCCGTGTGACTGTTTCTGATTGCTGGCCCTGCTCCCTCTGGCTCCTAGGGGGATGGTTTTATCCACTGAAACCCCAGGGAAGGCTTTGGTGAAGCCTTTACCTGTACAGGCACCCCAGCACCCAGCAGGAACTGACAGATACCTATGCTAATGCCAGTTCATGTATTTTATCTCCTGCCTTTATCTCTCCTCACACTGGATTTCAAAACAAGGTGCTGTGTGAAGATCCTGGGTTTTGCAGTTGTAATGAGCCATATCTAATGAAGATGACAGCAATAAAAATAATAACAACCACTGTGGCTTGCTAGCTCAGCAAAACAATATTCCCTACCCTCTTTGTGTGGATGTGGAGTCTCTTTCATGGATCTGTGTTTTATTGGATAAACTTCAGCCACAGGTTTACATCCTGAGTGAGCTGTTCACAACTGCCTCAATGAAGTAACAACACTGGGTCCAATTAAACCCGAAAGAATGCAGCCTCTGGAGACTGAGGTGGTGCCCATGTGAGGATGCTGCCTAATTAAAGGTGTGAAGTCATTGACTGTGGAGCATATGGAACCAAGGAGTGGATCTTATCTCTCGGAGGTGGTGGAACCAGAGATATCAGACCCGAGAATTAGCATTGCTAATCACGGATGAAAGTGTAAATAACAGTTTATAGTTGAGATAAGCTGACAATGTGTGAGTCTGTCCCTCATTGTTCCAAGTGTGAGGGCATCCTGCCTTCCACAAACCCAGTCTGACACTGGGGAAGGAAAAGTGTAATGTCTAGACAGTAAAACTTCCAGGAAATGCCATGTACTTAAATGTCTTTTTCCTTCTTTCAGCTCTCTGCCCTAATGTCATAAATCAGCGGCACTTGAGAACCCTGAATTACCTCTTTTACAAGAGATTTGTTGAGGTACGTGCTGTGGTGTGTGCGTGGAATGAGGATTTTTGTTACATTTACATTTTGAAAACTTAAGTGAGATAATCAAAATGTATCAATAATTTATGATCAAGTTTTTCTTGTGGCTGTTATAAAGGTGTAAAGATGCCTTGGATCTGTTTGTTCTGTGAGTGGACAGTTTGACCATTCCTGTGCCAGGGCCTGGGTGTCCCGGTTACTCAGGGCTGGTGCTTCTTCCCCTCAGCACCCTCACTCTGCTCTGAGATTCTGTGGGTGGGTCAGGGGCAGCTCTCCAGCTCCTCTCAGCCATCTCAAACAAGCAGGAACCTCCTGGATAAAGAGTTTGGGAAGAATTTGTAGGGGGGGGTTATTCGGGGTTTTTTTGGAAGAACACAAGGTTTTGGACATTCCTCATTCCTGGGTTCTTTGTAGGCACTTAGGTGCTTGTGGCCAGGCTGAGATAGGTACAGCCCAAACCTGCCACAGGAGCTTTTTTTGGGCTGCCAGCCTTGTTACTGCACAAAAAAAATGCTTGAACATCCAGCTCCTGAACCACTCTTTGAACAAACCTTCCTTCTGTCCAGAGTCCAAATTCTCTTTCCAAATTTGCTGGCACTTTTCCTGACACTGAGGTCTGGAAGGAATAAGAAAATGCCATCAATTCTTTCTGAGCAGCTGGTTTCTAGGAGGCAGCTTGGAGGTCCAGTGTCTGCAGAATAACTTGACTGTGGTTTCTCCTCCACACTGAGCCAAGTTCCTTCCCTTTGATGCTCCTGAGCACTGGGAACACTTTTACCTTCCTTAACAGGGCAGGTTGGGTGTTTCTGATGGTCTGGCATTCTCCAAGACCCCGTGCCTGGGCACAGATGTGCTACCTGAGAGTCAGATTTGGTTCTACCTCTTCTGGAAAGAGCAGCTTGCACTTGCACCCCCATGTATCCACTGGACTGTGAAGGACCATAAAAGGCTCAATATCACAGTGAAATGTTTTAATTTCTTGAATTTTGAATTCTCAAGCTGTGTTTGCCAAATGTGGGACAGTATTTCATCTGTAGGTCATAAAAGACTTTCTCCATGTAGATATGAGGCTTTTTTATGAAAATCTGGGTCCAGCAGGTTTTTCAGATGTTCCTACAGGACTATTAATCCAGCCTTCAGAGAGACACAGTTCAGGGAATGAGCTGCCTCCTCCCAGAGTAGTTCCTTTGTTCAGAGGAAGATTCCTTTGCTGCTCTGACAGCACCAGGCAGATCCATGGGTGTTTTCTGATCCCACACCCCCAGTACTTTGCACATGAGGATGGGGATGAGTGGTGGTGATCTGCTGACACCATCCTGGCACAGCCAGTTCTGCTCCCAAGCCCTCCCAGTCCTTCAGGGGAGGCTCTGATCTGTCTATGCTGCTGCCAAACCCACTGCCAGAGGAGCTGGGGAGGATGGAGCACTTCAGCCTCCTGCATCTCAGAGCTTTAATGTTGGATGACATCACTGTAGGGAGCTTGGTCATCCACAGAGACAGCAGAGAGCATTTCTCCAGGTGTGTTTGTTTAGCAGAGGGGAATGGATTCGTGATCTGGTGTTCTGCTCTCTCTGGCCTTCCACTTCCTTTGTTTTGGAGAATTTGCTTGATTTAAAGTGTCCAAGCTGGCCAGTTGCTTCCATTAAGGTACATTTGGCAGCTGTTTCTGGACACAGTCCCTTCTTCTGAGAGCTCTTTGGTGCTCTCTGTTTACCATTCTCAGCTGTGTCTGAGCTCTGGTTAAATGGCTCCTTTATCTCACTAATATGTAAATTACATGCTTGGATATCTCAAAGCTGTTTTCTCTGAGGCTCTTACTCCCTGTTTGCTCTTGTACCTTTGCATAAAAGTGGCACTGACACTCCCTGTTCCCTCTGCCAGCTCTGGGGTCCGACTCATGGTGGGCCTCATGCAGTTCTTGGCAGAGTGGGGAGCAGATTCCATCCCGAGTTTCTCGCCAAGTTTGGCTCTGAACTGCACTAGAATGGGAGTATTAACTTATCAGTTTCCTTTCCCAGACCTCATGATTCCAGGGGATTTTTTCATGATTTGGCTGTTGAGAAAAACTGTATTTTTATATTCTAAAGGCTCAGCCTTGCAGATGATCCCTGAGATCCCTCCCTTTGCTGGAGCCCTCGGGATGGCTCTCCATGGGCTGGCTGGAGAGATGAACAGTCTGGGGACATCCTGCATGTGAATTTTTGTGCTTTATGTGCTGTGGTGTGAGAATTCCCTGAATTCCCCCATCCAAGCTGTGTTGTGCTGCCACGCCCAGCTGGAGACACGGAGGAGCTGAGGTGTCCCCTGTGTTCTGGGGCCATTCCTTGGTCACAGGTGATGTCAGTGGGGACAATGGGGTGTTCATTTCTAGTTTGCTGTGTGGAACATCCTCCCTTTCCTAAGATGGCTCAGGAGTGATTTTGTCTTTTCAGAAAAGCATGACGGAGGAGAATTGGGCAGACCACATTCAGGTGAGTGTGGATTTCCCTCTCCCACTTTCACAGGATTATGTCCTTGGAGGTTATTGTAACATGTTCAGTGTATCCAGCTCTGGATATTGTAATCCTGCTATCAAGTTCTGCACTTTCTCAGCATTTTGGAAGCAAAACTGTAAATGCAGGGAAGGGCAAGGGAGAACACTTATATTTTAATTCCTTTTATGTCTTAGAAAATGCTTTAGTTTGGCTGGAGCCAAACTGGAACGTTTGGACACCGCTCACAGGGATGCACAGGGTGGGATTGTCGGGATGTCAGGGCCAGGAGTTGGACTGGATGATCCTTTTGGGTCTCTTCCACTCAGGAGATTCCATGATCCCGTGATTCTCACTTCTGGATGTGCTTTGGTGTGTGCAGGGAAGGGGCTTCTGTTGGTGGACAAACCTCCCACGTCTCCCACTTTGGAGGCAGGAGGCTCAGGATCCTCTGGGAAGTGCATGTGTGGTGCCTCGAAAGCCCTGAGAGCACAGAGCTGCATCCTGGACTGGGGCAGAGGGTTGTCTTTGCGTTCCAAAGGATTCCAAACTGTGTATTTCCTGCTTGTTGCCAACTGATCTGTTTTCCACAACTGTGTAATTATTAGCTGAGTGGTGCTGAAACTTGCCTGTTATCAGCCTGACTTGGTGCTATCAGAGATCCCTGTCTCTGGCATCACTTGAAAGTGATGGGAATCTGTACCTGTGCATCTGCAGGAAGATGAAATAACAACCTGTGCAGGCTGGTGGCTGCTGCTGGCAGGGAAAGGAGGGAATGAAGGAAGGATCTTTGAGCAAGTTTTGGTTTTCAGTGCAAAAACTAAGGTTGTCTAGGACTTTATTGGTTTTGAAAGTTTGAGCTTTACAGGGGGAAATTGCTCAAAGTTCACTTGGAGCTTCATAGAATCACAGGACCAGAGACTGGTTTGGGTTGGGAGGGACCTTATAGCCCATCCAGTCCCACGCCCTGCCATGGGCAGGGACACCTTCCACTGTCCCAGGGTGCTCCCAGCCCCGTCCACCCCGGCCTTGGACACTGCCAGGGATATAGGGGCAGCCACAGCTGCTCTAGGCAACAGCTTCACATGAGGTTAGAGTGTCCCCTGTGATCTGACATGTTTTGATAAAAAAATTCTGTAGGCTGCTTGTGGAGCTGAGGAGCCCTGATATTTGTGTTGTGTGTCCCATCCCTATGTTCAGCTGAGGCTCACATGAAGTTTGGATCTCCCAAATCTTGCCTGGTCAGGCACTATTAAGGACAGGAGGCAGAGGAGGGGACACAACGTGACTTCTGGTCACCTGGGGGAATAGGAATCAAAACTCCCAAAAAGAATCCACGATGGCAAACTCTCAGGATTATTGGATTATATTTTTGGATGCTTTTTGCAATTTGAAGCTCAAAGAGGTTGAAAGTTTTCATGGGATTAGAGCCCATTTTTTTTCAAATTCTTTGCTGCAGCCATAAAAAAAGACATAAATTATATTGATATGACTGGCTCTGGTGAGTATATAGGCAAAGATATCAGGAATTACAGAGATATCAGCAATTCTGGTGAAGGTGGGACTGTCTTTGCTCAGAGCTCGCCATTGCAGGCCAGTGTCATTTTGGGACTGGGATTTCCTTTTCTTCGCCCTGAGCAGTGCAAGGACAGATTTCTCCTGTTCCTGCTCTGTGGGATGAATCCCAGGTGTGATCCTGACTGCTCCTATAAAAGGCAGAAACTCAGGAGTTAATTGTGGGGCTAACAGAACCTGTTTCCAGCCCTGTGGCAAACTGGTTTTGCCCCCTCCACCTGCCAGCGCCTGGTGGCAGAGCCAGTGTCCAGGCAGGGATGGCAGAGGAGGCAGGAGGGGAAGGAGAGGGATCCAAACCTCCTCATAGCCTAAGCAGGCTGCCCTCATCCCCTCTGGCTGCTTGCAGACCTGGTTAGCCAAGAGAGCTGCCCCTTGTAGCACCTTCTGCAAGAGGAGATGCCTGGAGGGCAGAAGGAGGGGAAGAGATTCTCTGTGCCCAGTGCCAGCTGCTTGCTCTTCATTCCCTTCCTGAGTGCTCCTGGGCTGCTGAGTGCCTGTCCTCACAAATAGAGGGGAAGGTGTGGAGGATATTGATGGTAGATAGGGGAAAAGAGGCAGGGCAAGAGGCTCCTGTCTGCTTTCTGTGTGCCCTCCTGCTGCCATTCTTACATGCTTTGTGTTTGTCATGGCCTCATCAGCTGCACAAGGAAGGTCGAGTTGGACACAGCACAGCTCTGGCTCTGTTCAGGTGTGTTCAGGGTGGCTCTGCCTGCAGCCCAACTGCACGAGGGGCTGTGGAGGGCAGATGTTCCTCTGGACATTCTGCAGGACAACATCACTAAAAAGCATGGAAGGAGTTTTTCCATGCCACGCTTTCACACAGTGAACACCCACGGAACAGCTGGGACCACTCTGACCTGGCTGCGTGTTTGAAAGGAGGTGCAAGGACACAGGGATCCACCTCCCAGTAAAGTGCCCCCATTTTTCTCAGGCCCCTGCAGCTCTTCAGTCTCTTCTGGGCTTGCTGGAGGATGCAGAGATGGGCCCTGGGGGCAGCTGTGTCCCGTGTTCTGCACAGGGAGAGCCTGCAGCTGATCTCTGGCCTCCTCCAGCTGGGACAGTGAGATAACTTATTTATTTTAAAATTTTTGACCATGAAAATCAAGCACTGTGCCAGCTCCTTCTCTGGGTGAGCAGGGGTCAGATGTTGGTAATTGCTAGGAAATGCAGAACTCCCGTTCCACTACAGTTCAAGGGTTGTTATGCTGCTTACAGATAATATTCATAAATCTGCCCTTCTTTCTGTGCAATACATTGGGAAAACCTTGATAATTCCTGGTACTTAATAGGTGTAAATTACCTTACACTGCAGCAAGGAGTGGATGTAATCTTATTTATGTGACCAATTAATTTGTAAATGGCAGTGTCTGATGCCAAGATTCTTTCTGTACAGGACCATTTCGACCTCAGTTAAAACACAGCTACCTCTGGAATAAAAGGTAATAGCTGTTACACTCAAGAAGGGAATTTTAAAGGGGAATTTAAAGGGCAGAATGGAATTTATGTTTTCAAAGGTTTTTTTTGTGGCCAGAACACCTGGCCAGGACTCCTGCTCTGGAGAGTCTTGAATAAGGACAAGGAGTCAAAAAGACCACTTTGCAAATACTCACATCCCGTGTTCTTCCCTGGAACCCCTGAGTTTAGGGAAACTTTTCAATTTTTTGAGTACAGCAGCATCTCTGCAGTGTGAGGAACTGAGCTCCTTAGGGAATGAAGCAGTCAGTGCAATGCAGATGGGAACGATGCTCTGGAGGTGATTAGTAAGTGACATGTCCCAGTATAAGGCTGCACACAAAATCATCTTTCCTTCCGTGTTGAAGTGTTTATTCAGGGATGGGATGGATTTCATCATTCAAACGTCAGATCCAGACTGGCTCTTTTCCTGGAAGGTGGAAACTCGAGTGTAACCAGCCAACGTGTGGAGTCCCCTTTTAGTACTTAGGGACTTTTTCAGCAGGAAATTAAACCAGTGGGTGTTTGTTTTGTTCCTTCTGGTCTTAGAATTCTCAGGGAGGAATCATCAGCTGAAATAAATGTTCATGGTGCCACCAGTGCTTGTGCCGAGGTGCTGAGCCACTGGAGCCCAGTAGCTCCCAGTATGGGTGTGTGTGAATCTGCAGGAGCTGCTCCTGCTCTGGTTTTGCCTGCCGTATGCCAGTTCAAACATCTGCAAAAGGATTGCAGTTATCTTTCCACTGCTTTAAGCAGCTCCCTAACAGCTGCCATTGCAAAAAATAGAAGGTTTGATTTTTCTTTTCCTTTTCCCCTTTGCAGAAGAGCTGGTATTGATACCTGGACTAGTGACACGTTTAAAGTCTGCTGTCTCTCTTGGGAAGTCAGGACTGGGGGAATTGTTTTGTTTTAGGTCAGAACTGGCAGTCTTTCTCCCCCAGTGTCCACTTGTTGCTCCCATTTCTCCTTCCATTCCTCTCCCTGGTTTTGTCTCCTGTTCAGGGACTGACAGGAGCTCAGTGGGGGTGATAGTGCTTTGACACGCCTCCTGCTTTTTCCCTATGCCATTTTCTTTAGATACACTGTTCTTGTTGGAGGTCTCTTGGGAGAACACGTGGCCACAACATAGTTTAAACGGAATATTAAACCATGGACTAACTGGAGTTTGTAGTAGGAGGAAAAGTGGGAGGTAAAGTATAGATCTCCTTCCATTTTTCAGTTCAGTTTGTCATGTATTTATTTATCGGAAGCTGAAATAACACCAGTTACTGGAAAGCAAAAGAATGACTGATGGGGCTGGTGCAGAGCACAGGCACATCTGTGACTGTCTCAGGAACAGCATCTCATAATTCTGGGAGTTGGACTTGATGCTCCTTGTGGTTCCCTTCCAGCTCATGATATTCTGATTCCGTGGCTGTTCAGTTCTGCAGCTGCATTCTGCTCTTGGGATGGAGAGCAGGCAGATGTGCACTTGTACTAAGGAGGTTTTCACTGCTGGGCTAAAAGAAATGGGAACTTTGCATTGAACAAACCCCCAGCTGCTGTGGGAGAAACATGGGAAAAGCCAAACATGCAGTGTGTTCTGTGCGTGCCCAGCTAAAGGAGAGTCTGTCAAAGGATGACATGTACAGTTAAATGTAAATACTTCCAGCTATTTCCTGCATGGCTTAGGCTGTGTTAATTCTCTGTAAGACCTGGAGGGCTGGTGTGTCTACTGTAATTTGGTAGTTTTATTTATAACGAATCCAGCCATTGCTAGATAAATAAACTGCGGTTAAGCACAAAGATGCTGATGAATTCTGGTGTAATATTACAGTAGGTACAAAGAAGCCAAGACAAAGCACCATCATTTGCTGTCCAATCTACCAAATTGTCAAAAATGGCCAAAGTAATTTTAAAAGTCAGCCAAAAATGTCTCTGGAGTGATGTAAGATGTGTTTTCTCAATAACTTTGGAAAATCAGCCCCCGTTTACTGAAGTGTGGCTCTACAGGGCCAAGCTGGGGATTGACAGGAGCTGGGTGTCTGATTCTGCTTCAGGGAGGGATTGGCAAGGGATCCTTGGAAAGCTCAGGACCTCGGTATTAAAACTGATGGCCAAATAGCCTTAATGTGCAAATGAATTAAGTACTGGAGAGTGAAGAGAGGAAACTGGAGAGAACACACTGCAGGGAAAGAAAATCACCTTTAAATTGTTTTGGTGTGTTAGAGATGCATTCTGACCTTAGCCCCTGCCACCAGCCAGGGCCAGCGTGCTGCTAAGCACTGTAATCACATTTCTGTCACTAGCAGGCATTCAGTCGACAGCACAGCTTCATCAGGAGGAGATTTGGTATGGTATAAAGAAGAGCTAATTGGCTTATGGCTGTAGGTTGAGAGGTCAGGGTTAGATTAAGGAGTTAAGAGCATCAGTGAGCTGTTCAGCTCCACTGGGGCGTGCTGGGTGAGGTTCAGTTCTGCCAAGTGGGAAAAGCATCCCAGGAGGAGGAAACTATATAGGAACAATGATCATGCAAAACCTTACAGGAATGTGTGTAACATACCAGGTCCTTAAATCAACATCGGGAGTAGTGTCCAGGAGACCTGTTAGTGATTCCAAACTGCAGTAGCTGCAGGGTTAAAGTCACAGAATCCCAGACTGGTTTGAGTTGGAAGAGACCTTAAAGATCATCCAGTTCCAATCCCCCTGCCATGGCAGGGACACCTTCCACTGTCCCAGGGTTCCCCAGTCCCCGTCCAGCCTGGCCTTGGGCACTGCCAGGGATCCAGGGGCAGCCACAGCTTCTCTGGGCACCCTGTGCCAGGGCCTCACCATCCTCACAAGGAAGAACTTCTTCCTAATATCTAATAAAAATCTCCCTTCTGTCAGTTTAAAACTGTTCCCCCTCACCCTGCCACTGTCTGCCTCTGTATAAAGTCACTCTCTGTCTTTTCTATAAGTTCCCTTCAAGTACCAAAGGGCCACAACAAGGTCTCCCCAGAGCCTTCTCTTCTCCCAGCTGAGCAACCCCAGCTCCTGTTTGTATCCCACAGAGTAAAAATGAGGACAGGCTCACTTCAAACAGGCAAATTCTCAGTTCCTTCTGCTGCAGGACCAAGGGAACCCTCAAGAGCCCTGACATTGGCCTGTGCAACCCAATAGGGAAAGGTCAGGGGGAAGATGGGACATGGAGTTTGCCTGCTTCCCTGGGTAGCACAGAAGGAGAGGATGGATTCACTAACAAAAACCAAACCAAACAGCAGCTCTGCATATGCTCAGTTTGCAGAACCTGGGAGCAGGTTCTTCCCTGCAGCTCCATGGCAGGAGCCCCGCGATGCCCCCGCCAGCAGAGGTGCTGTGAGCTGGGGCTGTGCAGGTGTGGAAGCTCCGTTTGCCCAGTGTCACTAAAGTTTTCAGCCTTCACACACACACAGACCCTCTCTGCCCTTCTTACCCAGTCAGCAGTAAAACGATCCAGTCATTTGATAATCATCCCAGATTATTTAAACCCTCTGTAATCAATCGGGCCCTGTCTGAGTGCTCCCTGACAGATATTGACTTCTAAAGCCTGTGCAAATCAGCTGCCTAGTACACAGATAATCAGGCTGTTGCCAATTGATAGTTTGGCTGTATACTTTTAGGCAAGATTAGTTCCCCAGTTCCCTGCCAAGAAGAGAACCGCATAAACAGAGGATTGTTTAGAAACAAAAAAAGTTCCTCTTGATGGAGAAGTCATGTAAATGGGAAGAAACAGGAAACTAATCTTCCCTTGTTCTCTCTGAAAGAATGCATATCTCTGAGGAATGTTGTCATTATGGATTTAGGAAATCAGTCCAATTTGCCAGGGTGTGAATTTCAGAGTTCATTCAGTCAACCCTCTCAAGCATTTCTCCTTCAAAACAAAAACCACCAGGAGCTAAAGTGTACCAAAAGAGATTAAAGGAGAGAAAAATTCTACTGCCAGGCTTTGCTTTTGGGAAAGATCCTGCACAGATACTGATTATTGCTTTGGCCCTGAGCCAGGGAAGTTTGGGCATGGCAAAACAGAAATCAGTGGTAACTCATGTTTGTCCTGTGGGCATCTCTTTTCCATAGACTAATGATGGGAAGAGTTTGTGCCTCTGAGCAAGTATTTCCACTGTCAGGATTTTTGCTTATTTACTTTGAAGACTTTCCTAAATAGAAAAGTGTCCTCTAGTGGGAATGCCATGTTAGAGTGTTCTTAGAGAGAAAAGAACCAAACCGAAGTCCCTCACTTTTCTGAAGTGGGGCTGGAGCAGATCTATGAGCAGAGTGGGGCCAGGGAGAACACCGAGGGCACAGTGAGCCGGGGGACCATGAGTGCCAGAGCCCCTGGGGAGCAGCACTCTGAGTTTCACCCTGGCCTGGGGAAGGTCAGGAGCTCTCCCAAACCTGTTACAAGTGAGGCAGCAGCAGAGGAGAGACTGAAGAAGTCTGATGGCAGCAAAGCTCAGGGCTGGGTTAAAAAAAAAACCAAAGGAATTAACTTGTTGCCTCTGTTCTTTGGCCACAGAAAATGTGAAGTTCATTCCACCTAAAACCTTACAGGGCTTTTAGTTGAGGCAGTGACACAGTGAGAACCTGGAGCTCTTTGATGGCCAGTCTTCCATGCAGTGATTCCCACTGGAAAAGTGCAGCTCTCAGGGGAATTGCTGTACATCAGGAACAAGTGTGGGCAGAGCCATGACCCTAGAATCCTGCAATCATGGAACGGTTTCTGTTGGAAGGGACCTTAAAGATCTTCTAGTTCCAGTCTCTGCATCCCGGTCCAGGAGGACCCCTATGGAAAGCTGTTGAAATAATCCACATCCAGTAAAAGGAGATTCATTTTGCTCCTCAACCTCCTAACTTGGAGTTTGACCTGAGCAGAGAGGATGGAGTCAGGAGAGAACAAGAAAAAGCTTCTGAGACTCTTCTCTCATCTTGCAAATGAGTAAATTACTTTCTCCTGTAAAGTCCATGGAGCAGACACAGGCTGGACCTGACCAGTAAATCCCACTGGAGAGTAAATGTGCTGGAATTCCATGTCCTTTTGGAAAGGCAAATGGAGTCTATGGATTCTCATTATGAATGTGAGTGGGTATGGGAACACTTACTAGGGTTATTGGGGGGTTAATTGCACACTGGTTTAGCTCGTTAGGGTTAATGCCAGCACTGTCCAAACCAGCTGGAAAGGCGCTGGAGCGGCTTCGGCTCTCGCACATCCCGACAAACAGATGAGGTGTCCCCTGTGAGTTCAGGTCCCAGAAGAGGCACAGGGGCAGTGGTTTCACTCCCTTACACACCTGCAGCTCTGGCAGCCCTGTGGTGACGTGGGGCTGCAGGGCTCTGTCCCTGTCCCACAGTGGGCCCAGCTCTGGCAGCCCATGGAATTCTCTCTGTGTGGAACTCCTGCAGACAGATCCTGTGGCACAAGTTGATGTCATACGCTTCTGCTAAGCTGGAGTCTGGAATGCTCAGATTGGAGAGACACCCTTCAGGCAGCCCCAGAGCTCAGCAGAGAGCTGTATTTCCCTTGTGCAGGCTTCCATGCTTCAGGATGCAAACCAGAGTAGAGTTCTGAAATGGTGACTTGTGTAGAACTTTTATGGAAGTGCCTGGATTGTAAAACCTTCTGAGGCTGGAAAGCCCAGAGAAATTATGTTTGGTCACAGGAGGCCCAGGCTCAGTGAAGCTCAGCAGCAGTGCAGGTCACCCAGTATGGGATGGGAGCCTTCCCTTCCTTAAACTGGACAGCGGGATTTGCCATTGGCCCCATGACACTTCGTTCGTGTGGGTGTGACATGATGACAAAAGGCAGGGAGATAAATGCTACTTCAAAATACACTGGGAAGATAAGGGCTGCCAGTTTGTCTTCAATGCACTGTGTCATTGGGCTTAGACAAAGCATCTACTGTGATAAGTAACACACTACTCTGCTCTGAAAGAGTTTGGCCAATTTCCCCATCCTCATTCATCTTCAGCCTTGCCAAGTGCTGGAGCGCTCCCAGAAAATATCTCCAGCCTGCCATCATGGGACCGAGGTGTGAGAAATCTGGAAGCATATAAAATCTGTGCCTTATGTATTCAGACCAAGTCCTTGGTCCTTTGCTGGTCCCTGGGATGAATAATATTCAACAACTCTGGGGCCAGGGTTAGGTTAGAATTCAGAAGGTGCCTCTGCAGTGGTTGTGAGAAAGGGATTTTAGGAGGGAGCACAGACCCTCAGGATAGACTTCACACAGAAGAGAAGAAAAAAGAAATTGTATCTGAAAAAGCAAGAAGGGTAAAGTTACCTTAGTCTAACTGCTATGAAATTGTATTTTTGGGGGCTTATGGATGTCATACAGTTATTTCTCTCTTCAAACAAAGGATATTTTAATGGGGTTAGTCTGACACTACAGCTCATTGCAGAGCTACACCTGTGCCATTCCCTGACCAGCTAAGTGGAGGGGAGAACAAGTATTGCAGGTGGATTGTGATTCTGTGTATCAGCATACCTGGAGCTGTGGGATGTAATTGAGGAAAATTAGTTAATTGTGGCTTAAAATAAGAGATTCTGATCTGAGAAAGTCGCCACAGTGTCAGGCTAGGAACTGCTGAACAAGGCCAGGAATTGATCAGTGGCCCCAAGACAAGTGGCACTGCTAACTGCTCCCAGCACAGTCCCAGGCTGCCTTCCTCTGGGATCTGTCTGAAGTCTGCAGAGACAGGAGCAATGGGACAAGATTGCTTCCCTAAAACCTTCTGTGCAGCAGCGGTGGCCAATTGGGCAGTAAAAGGTAATTTTTCTGGACAGCATTTTCAGTCAATGGGGAGTGGGATCCAGCATCAGGATGAGATTTGCTATCTCACAGATGCACCACAGTGTCCTCCTTATCAAAAAGCCTGTCCTGAAGTGTCTGGGAGCTTCTGTGCCGGACATGGGAGCAATGTCCTTGTAGAGTATTGTGCCTTCACTCTTAACCCTGTTAAAAACCTGTTGAGGAGCTTTAGGCTGGATATCAGGGAAAGGTTCTTCTGCCTTGGTGTGGGGCACTGCCCAGGATCCCCAGGGAATGGTCCCGGCCCCGAGGCTGCCAGAGCTCCAGGAGCGTTTGGACACCGCTCCAGGGATGCACAGGAGTTGTTGGGGGGTCTGTGCAGGGCCAGGGGTTGGCCACTCTGGTCCTTGTGGGTCCCCCCCAGCTCAGGACATTTCATGGTCCTCCATTTCTGTTTGGGTTGTGCTTTGTACAGCCAAGAAACAGTGATATCCACTCCTGAAGCTGTTGAAGTCAAATCTGGGAGCGATCATGCCAGATTCACTTCAGTGGAACATCCTGCTTGGAGCTTTTCATCTCTGTGGAGGGAAGTGTCCGTACCCTGTGCTGTAGAGCTGCTGCCAGCAGCAGGTTTGTCTGTTCTGTGGCTCTGTGAGCTGCGTGAGGGCCCAGGAAGGATGTCCACCAATGTGCTGAAGGAAATGTCTCAACCTCTTACTCAGTGTTTTTTGAAAACACTCTCTCTCCAGATCTGCCTTCGAAAGATGCGTTGCTTCTTTCCCTCTGCTCTGTACCTGCTCACATCTGTGGCAGCAGGAGCAGATTTTCGAGACACGATGACTTCATCTGTTGAAAATTAATTGCTTCCCTCGGGGGCTGCCTGACAAAAATTTGGAAGGAATCCCAATGCAGGAAATGTATTTGGATCTCTGTGTAGTGTTGTTGAGCGTGATCAGGACCATCCTGTGTTCTGGGTAATGAGATCTTGGGTGTTCTTCGCCCGGGAGGTGCTTGGGACTTGAAAGCAGCAGTTGCTGCAAGAAGCCGCCCGTCTGTGTGGAGATGAGTCTGGGGAATGCAGGGCACTGCTAATCACACAATCAGAGCCTCACTTCGGCTTGAAATTAGCTCCTCTCTGCACTCCTGCTCAGAGCAGGGCCAGCCTCGTGAGACAAGGTGGTGCCGTGCCCTGCCTAGTTCCACTGCCCCTCTGGGCCTGTTGCACTGTTTAGCCACTCTCACTGTCCCATTTTTTTCGTTTTCGGCCTGGCTGGAATTCCTGGGAGGATCTGACTCGATCTTCTTTACGGTCCTCCTGATAAAACTGAAGAAGGGATTATATTCCCCTCCATCCCCCAGCTGGGCTTTCCCTATGCTGAACAAGCCCTGCTCCCTCAGCCTCTCCACGTGCTCTGACCCACTGACCATCTCCTGGAATCCCAGAATGGTTTGGGCTGGAAGGGACCTCTAAAGCCCCTCTGTGGGTGAGCTTTGGCAGACAGGCTGTATGGTGTGACATTTGCCGACAGGCTGTATGGTGTGAGTCTGGCTTGGCTGTGGTTGTGTGGGACACACAGGAACACGGAGCAGATGCATCCTGCCACACAATGCTGTTCAGCTGCTCACCATAAACCAGCGGCTTCCTCCAGGTCACCCAGAACAATCAGCTCCCTGTGAGGAGCCCCAGTATAGCTGCACCAGGTTGACTTTAAGAGTTGCCTTTGCCTTAATCCCTCCACTGATATCTTAAGTTAGACTCCTCTGAGTTGCCTTTTGGAAGAGGCATTGGGAGGTTGGGAAGCCGAGTGTCCCGATTCACAGAGCAGGAGCGAGCAGTGTGAACACGCCCCAGGGAGCCGCAGTGCCACAGCTTTGTTGCAGGAGCATCAAGCCCACTTCCCCGGCATTGATGTGATAATGGGCTCCCAGCACAGCACTGTGGCTCTGGCAGTGATGCACTGATCGCTATCTGAAAGCCGGGCTGCTGGGCCCTCAATGGAGCCTGTTTTGTTCTTCTCCAGTTCATAAATTAGTGCATCTGAGTGGCCGGTGCCTGTCAGCCAGAGAGCGGCTCAAGTGATCAGAAAGCAGGGAGTTCTCAGGGTGTTCCCAGAGTGTTCTCAGGGTGTTCTCAGGGTGCTCTCAGGGTGCTCTCAGGCTCTGGCTGTGGGCAGTGGTCGTGGCTGAGTGACTGCTGCTTTCACACAGGAAACCTTGCTCAGAAAGGAGTGGGGGAAAAGATGGCATCTTTTATCCAAGACAGGATTTCCCTCCTCTGCCCTGCCCGTGTGAAACCCCACCTGGAGCACTGTGACCAGCTCTGGGGTCCTCAGCACCACAAAGGCATTGACTGACCTGTTGGAGAGTCCAGAGGAGGCCGCAGAGATAGTCTGGAGCCCCTCTGCTCTGGAGTCAGGCTGGGAGAGCTGGGGGTGTTCAGCCCAAAGAAGAGAAGTCTCCAGGAAGACCTTATTAATAAGACTTTAAGGGGGTTTATAGGAAAGAGAGAGAGGGACTTTACACAGGCAGTGACAGGACAAGGGGGAATGGCCTTAAGCTGAAGGAGGGCAGGGTTAGATTAAACGTTAGGGGAAAATCCTTCCCTGGTAGGGTGGGGAGGCCCTGGCACAGGGTGCCCAGAGAAGCTGTGGCTGCCCCTGGATCACTGGCAGTGCCCAAGGCCAGGCTGGACGGGGCTTGGAGCAACCTGGGATAGTGGAAGGTGTCCCTGCCCGTGGCAGGGGGATTGGAACTGGATGAGCTTTAATGTCCCTTCCAACCCAAACCATTCTGTGATTCTGGGATCTGTGTAGGCTCTCCAGAAGCCAGGATCCCCCTTCTCTCAGGGAACTGCTCTAAGCCAGCTCTGAGGTTTCCAGCTCCAACCTTGTGCTTCAGGGAGTTCCCTTCATTGACATCTGATGGTGACACTGAGCATCTCCCCATGCAGCACAAATGATGGAAACTTGGAAACAGAAGCCTCGAGCACAAATACAGTAAAGTAGCAGTGACAGAACCACAGCAGGATGTTCAGGGAATGTTTAAGTACAGGTGTCTGCACCTGCCACACCACAGGAAATTCAGCAGTGTTGTCAGTGCCCTCCACTGCTGACAGGCGTTCGTCCTTTTCAGTCTGAGTTTCTTTTTCCCCTTTTGAAATTGCTGACTCTAAAGTATTCTCCTTGACATTTTCTCTACACTAGCAGGAGGGATTTTTGTTGATTCTGGAAGCACTTGAGAACAGGAGAAATTGGCCAAGATGTTCAAAAGTTAAATTAAAATCTGTCTGTGCAAATAGCCAGTGTCAGTGGTGTGAATAACATCCCTCTGGGAAAAGATGTTGAGGCAAAGGACAGAATTGGATGGGACTGAAATGCAGCTTAACACATACAGATAAAACTGATCTAGGGTTGGATAGGGTGACTTCCAAGGGAGATATTGGATATTTGGTTTCAAAGTTATTGGTACCAATGAACAAATTGTTGATTGGTTAAGCTCAGGATGTTGCTGAGCTTACCCTGTGTGGTTGGTGTGAGCTTTGTGAAGCCTTGGTGGGGAGAACAGGATTTACAGGTAGGAAATCTGCAGCCATCACTATGGAAAGCTTTAATCATGGGTTATTGTTGGTGTCAGGGGTTTTTGTGTGTTCCTATGGATTAAAGAATGTATGATATATCTAGAATTCCAAGAGGGATGTAAAGAAGCCTCATGGTCCACAGAATCTTTTCCTGCTCGGAGGTGTCGCTGATGTTGATCAGAACAACTGTGCCAGTTTCCTCTTGAGAAGTGTTCATTTACTGACAGCGAAGCACATGAAATGTCATCCCTGGTGAAACATTGCTCTCTGCATCTGTGCCCACATCTTCTGGGGCCAAAGTTTCCACATTCTTGCCTCTTGCAGAGCTGTTGCGGTGGAAGCCTTTCCCCTTTAGAGCAATGTTGGGTTTTTTCTTTTTTCAGTAAAAAGACAAACAAAGCTATTTTCTGTTTCAGAATGCAAGATGGGATATCTCTGGAGAGATTAACCTTCTTTACAGAGTTGTTTTTTGTGGTTGAAAGCAGAAATCTGTTATCATTAAAATAATATAAAAAAAATCTGCACTTCATTATTTCCAGAAATAAAACTGCCACAATGAGATTTATTAAGAATTGACTCAGGGTGAGCTGAAGAGAGCTCCAACCCCAAAGAGTTTGTGTTTTAGAAAAAAGGCAGGAAGACAATAGGATGGACACAGAGGGAGCAAGAAGAGGGAATTGCTCTGCAATGTTAGTAAGAAAATATGTTCCTTTTGGGAAGAACTCTGAGAAGTGGCTTGGCAGACATGCAGGAGGGTTTAACTCAGCCCCTCTTCACGTGTTCAGTGCTTGGCCGAACTCAGTCACAGAAGGCAGAGGGGAGAGAGGCACAAAGGTCAGGACTGGCATGACCAGAGGAAATGTGGAGGGTAAGAAGCATGAGCAGTAGGAATTGTCCTGTCCTTTTCCTGCCATGCCCCTTCCCTCGCTTCCCTCCCGTATCTGAGCCCTTGGGAGCTGCTGGACCCCTGTCCTGCTCACCCTGGCTCCTGCTGTGCCCCCGGCCCCTTGGGAGCAGCAGTAAAACTGTTCCTCCACATCTCCGTGAGCAGAGCTGTGGTTTGGCATTTGGCAGAGTCCCAGGGTGCAGACACGGTGCTGAGGCAGCAGTTTTTGTGCCACCTGGGGTGCCAGATCCCTCTAAGCTGTTCTGAGCCTCTGCCCCCTCCTGCATCTCTGGGTGGGGGTCATTCTTTTTTCTCCTTGGCTTTCTGTTTCACTTCCTTTTTACCTTGGGGCCATCAACAGATTAGTTTCCTGATCTCTGTGTCCCCTTTGAAGACAAATTCTCACCTTTTAGTTACTGCAGGAATGTGAGGAATGAGGCTCCATGGCCACAGCCTCCCACCGGGCTGGGAGCTGTTCCTACATGCTGGGGAGAGGGAGCAAGGTGCTCCATCCCTGGAAGCAGGCTCGGGCCCTTGGGCAGCGCTGGTGAGCAGGGCAGGGCAGGTGGGGATGGACTTTCAGTGCAGATCTGAGCATTTCACTCCTCTGAAATTCTCACTTGTAGTGCCGGTCCTGGGCCACCATGTAGGGTTTCAGTTTGTTTTAGCAGTTTTCTTGGCAATGTTAACTTCAAGGGCAGATCCATGAGTAGGTCAGAGAGGAGGAGTTGCTACGTGGCTGTGGGGGCTCCAGGGTATTTGCAGCACTTGTGGGCTGGCTGGGGAGGAGGAGGAGGGGGAACTCCCATCCCGTGAAGCTGCTGTGACCGTGGTGTTGCTGTGTTCGTGTTTCCTCTTACACCTGGAACTCTCAGAGGTGGACAAGGCAGCACAGCTCTGCTTCCTCCAGCTGTCTCCGTGGGCACTGTCACTGGCCCTTGCAAGTGGCTGCTTGCCCTGTCAGGTTGGGCACTGTGCCATGCTTCTCCACAGCCGGGGTTTGGGTTTGAACCACGGGCAGTGTGAGGCTGTGCCGGTGCCCCCAGGCTCTGCAGTGTGCAGAGGCACGAGTTCCCTTCCTCCAGGGAACAGCTGGGAGCAGGGAATGGCCTAAAGTGCCCTCCCTGTCTGCAGGTGTGAGCACAGGCAGTGACACAGTGACATCTGCGAGTGTGTTTGTCCCAAAGCAGTGATCCATTTCTCACCTTCACAGAGGCCTTGAACAGACACAAAGGGAAGAACTCCTTTATACAGTCCTGGTCCATCCCAGCTGGATGTGGGACTCAGCACAGTTTCTACAGCTGAATTCCAGTGCAAGGTGACACCATGGCCAGCCTGGGCTCCACCCACAGCTGTGCCTGGTACTGGGGAGGGTCCTGGAGCCCCGTCTCACAGCACTGGGGGCAGGGGCTGGAGGGGGATCTCAGCCTTTCCCTGACTCTGAACACCACTCAGGAAAGCTTGGCTGATGTGCTCTCCCTGTCACCTGTGGAGGACTGGTAATCCCAACAACCCAATTCCACGGATACAGGGGACCCCACACCACTGTCTGCCCTGGAGAGACAGGGAATGTTATCCTAAGAAAACCATCCCAAGAAAATCCTCCAGCGTCTGAGGCCCCTCTGCTCTGGAGACAGGCTGGGAGAGCTGGGGGTGCTCAACCTGGAGAAGAGTCCAAGCACACTTTTCGGTACTTAAAGGGGGCCAATAAAAAAGATGGGGACAGAGTTTTTAGCAGGACCTGTTGCAACAGAGCAAGAGCTGACGGTTTTAAACTAAAATAGGGGAGATTGAGACTCGACATAAGGAACAAGATTTTCACATTGAGGATGCCTCCTGGGAGGAGGAGAAGCAGGCACGATGGAAACTGCACTGACAGCCTGCCTTCCCCCTTGCCCTCACAGAGCACTGTCGGGGACAACCGCTGGCTGCAGGGGCAGCTGGTGCAGGCGCTGCTCTGTCACTGCGACGCGCGCGGGGCTGCGCGCTGGGCACGGCACTGCCGGGTGCCCCCGGAGATGCTGCCCCGGGCCCTGGCTGAGGAGCTCCAGCAGCTGCACCTCCAGGACAGGTAAACACCCTGCTTGGTGCCTTTTCCATGCAGGCTGCTTGTCACACACAGACTGTATATTTGCTTAAAATCATTTGCTGTGATGCGTCCCTGGGGACAGAAGTTTGCAAAGGCTTCCTCCATGTACTCAGGTTCCCTTGTGGCCCTGCACATGCTGCATTTGTTTGTTATGAGCCTGGAAATGTCTGTGAAAGGGGTATTTGAAACTCATCCTGATTACACAGAAGCTCTGTGAGATTGCTTCGTGCTGCAGGGGATTCTTACACTCCCTCTGCCAGCTCAGCAGTGCAAATATTCATCTGTTTTACTGAGGTGATTGTAGATCTGTCAAAGTTTTTCTAATGATTATTTTTTTAATACTGATGATTTTAGGAAGGTCTCACAGATGGCCTTGAACAGTTCATGTTCAGGGATCCTGGTTTTGTGGATCTGCTCTTCCTCCTCGTGCAGATCTCCACTTGTTCAAGCACCGTGTCACCTCATGAAATACAACACAGATGTAATCACCCTCACAACACTTCTTCAGAGGGTCCATGGCTTATTTAGAGCACAGGAAACTCTTGTCTGTCTTGGACATGCTCCTGCCTCGCTCCAAAGAACTGCTGGAGCTGCCCACCTCCTCTTCCTCCTTCTCCTCCTCCCTCCTGAAGCCACAGCAGCTGCCTGTTGGGAGCCAGGAGGTTTTTCCAGGAGGAATAAACCCTCAAAACACAAAGGAGTGTGGCTGAGCCACAGACTGTGCATCCAGAGATAAAACCATCACTACATCTCTGTGCTGTGGGAATCCTGTGCTGTGGAGGGAAGGCAGGTGCGGGTGTGCTCTGCCCTGCACAAGGAGTTGGGACAGATGAATAAAGCCCTTTGTCCTGCAGTTTACTCATCCAGTCTGATACCTGCTGTGGCAGCTGCTATAAAGGCAGCAGAGCCATGGAACCCCATGAAACAGTCTGACTGCCTTGTCTGTTGAGTAACAAAGTCACAGGTTCCCAGAGGGAGTTCACACTGCACAGAACAAGGTGGCACCAGCATATAAATGACATCATCTGTCTCTGGTCACACCACACGGGGCTCCTGAACTTTGCAGGTGAGAATATTCCTGGAGACCTGAGGCTGCACACCTTCATTAAATATTTTACACAAATATTGACTTCCCCATGCACACAAACCCACGGGAAGAGTGTTTGTGCAGGGAGAGCTGCTCTGCTGCAAAATTGGTCACACAGCCTCCCGAACATAACGTTAGTAAATAGTTTCCCAAATAATGAACCATTTCAAGTCTCCATGGGAAAGAGACTATCCAGAAATGTGTGATCTGTCCAAGGAAGCTGGATCTTTTTGATTAATTTCTTTTCTCTGAGAAAGAGCTGAGTGTCATGGGGAAAGAGAGGGTCAGGGAGAATAAGACTTCACCTCTTGCTCCAATCCAAGATTTCCTTCCATTGCATGGCTTAAAACTGTTGCATCTGATTTTGTGCAGGGTAGAAGAGGTCACAAAAGCAGATAATTATGAGGACAGTAAGAAGAAGGACTACTACCAGCTTCCTATTCCACGGGAAAATATTCACTTTCTGCAGACATGGGAGAAGATGCTGCAGTGCTGGGAGAAGGTGCTGCAGGTGAGCATTACCTGGGATTGGCCTGGCAGGGTCAGGGAGCTGGAACTCCATGTCGGGCTGGTACAGGGTTGGATGTGGCCACTGCCATCCAGTGTTCCTCTCCCCAGGCCAAGAACAGCTGCTCCTTTGGGCTTGTCTGATTTGGGGAAGGTGTTAGGAATCGTGCCAGGGTGACATAGGTGCTGTGAGAGTTACCCGTGTCTGTGGCAATTTGCACAGAGAGCTGCAGGTGTTGAGAAGGAAATGCTCCTGTCCTGGACAGACTCTCCAGGCTCCTGTCACACACAGCCAGGCTCTGGGTGCAGAAAGTGTCTGTGTTGCAGCCTGGACAGGTGGTTGGCGTGGACATGGAGTGGAAACCTTCCTTCGGCATGGTGGGGAAGCCCTGTGTCACCCTCCTGCAACTGGCACTGAAGGAGGAGGTGTTCCTGCTGGACCTGCCACAGCTCCTCGAGCAAGCTGAGGCTGAGGGGGAGAAGGAGAAGCTGCCCCATTTCATCCAGATGCTCTATTCAGACGCAGCCATCACTAAATTAGGTAACACCCTCTCTCCTCCCCACATCACAACCTGATTTGTCATCTTTGTCATTGCTAGGTCCTCTTGGTGTTGTCATTCCCTAAATCCACTTGCCATGGAACCAGCTTTTGTAGTCCTGGGTGTTCGGGCACTGCCAGACCAGGAAGCAGTGACCAGTGTAACTGGGAATGAGAGAAATACAGGATCAGAGAACCACAGAAAATCCTGAGCTGGAAGGGACCCACAGGACCATTCAGCCCAGCCCCTGGCCCTGCCCAGACCCCCCAACAACCCCACCCTGGGCATCCCTGGGTCGGTGTCCAAGTGCTCCTGGAGCTCTGGCAGCCTCGGGGCCGTGCCCATTCCCTGGGGAGCCTGGGCAGTGCCCAGCACCCTCTGGGGGAAGAACCTTTCCTGATCTCCAGTTTGACCCTGCCCTGATACAGGTCCATGCCATTATATCTCCCCATTTCAGGTCAGATTCAAGATTCCTGATTTAAATGTCACTGTCAGACCTGGGATCGCCCTAGCTCTATACTAAGCCCCAACTGACACTCAACCTTCAGTGGTTTAGGTAATTCTGGTGGGCAGAGCTTTCTGGATGTGCTGTCCTTGTCCCAGAGCTGCTGTGCTGGACACCAGAGATCTCTGAATTTCCAGACATGGTTTTTGGAGGCTTTTATCAGGAGCTGCTAAACCTGGATTTCAAGGGAAAATTCATAAATGCCTTTCCCATATTTTAAGTAAGTTGATCTTAAACTCAGCATTTTTCATCCACCTCTCTTCTCCCTTGATGTGCAGGAGTGTCTCTTGGCAACAGAAGAGACAGGAGCCAGTCTTGTTCCCTGTTTGAACAGTCTTCCCACCAATGTTTATATATATATTATATATTTTGTCAGCATTTTGACTCTAAACTAGAAGAAGCTGCAGTGCATTAACTGTGACTTGTGTTTTCCTGCCTGTGTGATTTGGGCTTTTTTTGTCTCCAGGTTATGGGATGTCTGGAGACCTCAGCAGCCTTGCAGCTACATGTTCTGCTCTGAAAGACACAGAGAAGCAAATGCAAGGTGTGGTGGATCTCCTTGCAGTGGACAAACAAGTAAGGATAAACACCTGGAGATGTTGGAAATGGTGTCTCCTGCATGTGCTGGTGGATAACTGTCCTGAATCCACAGCACTGTCTGTTTGCATCCTGGATGGGCAGGGAGATGGCTGCATGAGTAAATAGACCATTTCCTCCAGAGGATTTAAGGTGTTGGGACTCTGTAAAGAAGGACAGAAGTATTTTGTTTTCATCAACTAAAAAGTTAAAGCTTATGATTCTGGCAGCTTTTTCATAGCCTCTATAAAAGCTGTGAAAAGCTCTTGGAGACCCAGCTCCATTCAGCCAGCACAAGTTATACTTAGGAAGAGCAAGTTCTTGTAGAAATTCTGCTACTCCAAGACCATGCATTACTGAAGCAGATGTGATGGAGTTAACGATTTGTACAGAACTCTGATGTCCCTAGGAGGGCTGCTGGTAGGTTCAGCATAGGAATTTCTGGTTGGTTGAAGCACAGCTGTCCCTGGATTTGCACAGAGGAGCTTTCAGCAGTCTGCAGAAATGTTAAGCACAACCATTTTAATGGGTGAAATGCACAGACTATGTTTGAGGCTGTGGGTTGGGGTGAAGCCAATCTTTGGGATTGACAGCTTAACCTGGGAAGTGCTGCAGGGGCTGACACAGCTGCCAACAGCCATTGCCTCAGTTTAACCTGAGAAATGGCAGCTGCAGAAAGGGCACAGCAATGCCTTTTCCCACTGGGACTAGGAGGAGAAAGCTGCTGAACTGCCACTGCTGGTCCTTTATTGAGGGGATGCCCAGCAGCCTCCAGCATGGTGAGCACCCTGCAGATGCCTAAGGAGCCTCATCCCAGCCCTGCTGCTCTGGTGCAGTGCTGGACAACAATGCCCTTTTTTCCTTCCTTAGTATGAAACAGATTTCTCTCCAGCAAGTGTGTTTGTTAAAGAAATAACCCGACGCCATGTTTATCTCATGCCATCCCAGCCCTTGTCTAAGGGCTGGGGTTCAATATGCCAGGCGAGAGATGGATGTAATAGGGCTGTGCCTGACCCCACCAGCTGGAACAGGAGGAGGTTTGGAGCTGCTTTATAACCAGGTGGTTCATATCCTTTTGTTTCCATCAGCTGCAGTGGCGGAAGGACGGCCGGAAGGTCGATGGACTGTCCCCGGAGCACAGCCACAAGGAGAGAGGGGCCAGGCAGCCCGAGAAGGGACTCAGCCGCCTGGTGCAGCATGTGTTGGGGAAGCCTCTGGATAAAACAGAGCAGCTGTCAAACTGGGAGAAGCGGCCGCTGCGGGAGGAGCAGATCCTTTATGCAGGTCTGAGCCTCGGCTGGGTGCTGCAGGTGCCCAGAGCAGGCAGCTCTGTCACTGGGAAAGTTGTTAAGTAGCAGAGGAAGAAAATGGCTTTGCAGATTAGTTCCTGTTCAGAGGAGTCAGCACATGTTTTGTTTGTCCTTTTGCGGACATGACTTTAATGGTTGAAGTTTAAACTGTCCAGTGATTCATTATTTCCCTTATGAAGGAATTCCTGTGCTTTGCAGATTTTGTCTGATGAAATATCACCTCAGTGGAAACTCCTCTCAGTAACTGAAAGGAGGAAAGTCCACTTCCTTCTGCCTCATTTCACAGCCTTCCTGGGAAAAAAAATGCTGTGTTCATTTGTCACAATGAAGTGCTTGTTCGAGTCGGGTTTGAAATGGGCAGATGTGGTGTCAGAAACTGCAGCACAGACTCGGGGCTGTGGAGAGACCCATAGAGTTTATTGCTGATTACCCCAGAGTCAGAAGTCTGGGTCTAAATCTTTTCCTGGCTCATCAAAGGACAGTCTGCTGATGCAAACCAGCCCTTTGTTAAATTCAGCTATCCTTGAAGCTGACACAGTTCCCACAAAAGTTAATCATTGGGACTTGTCAGACTGGCTGGGAGTGTTCTCCCGTTCCATTGCAGGGCGCAGGAGCACAGGGCAGGGAGTGTGGGCAGGTGATTGCAAACAGCTCGGGCAGTACTTGCTGAGATATTGCAGCTCCTGGGGAAGTTCCCTTCCTGTCAGGAGGTGTGATAAGGAGCTGTGGGCAGGCTCTGGGACAATGGTGAGGGGCAGGGGCTGGCTGGAGCTACCTGGTGGTGGTTGGAAGAGCCACACTGCGGTTTGCATTGGGTTGGAGTGGAAATGGCAGAGCCTGTCATTCAGGAGCTCCTGCCCTGACCCTCTGTGACCATGGGTTCAGCTGTGACACTCAGTGAGTCAGTCCTGGAGCTGAGGATATGACCTAAGGGAGTTGTAGCATCACAGTTGTCCACAGTGGCTTTTACAAAGGTGGGGGCTCTTCCTTGCGTCAGGAAAGCCTCTGGTTTACTTTGGAATGAGCCTCATATGAGCTGAGGCTCACATTGTCTTCTCTGCAGCCTCAGATGCCTACTGCTTGCTGGAGATCTACGAGAGGCTCTGCAAGGACCCCGAGAGCTTCGGTCTGGGTTCAGACCTGACCAAAATTCTGGTGGGAAAACAGAGCAAAAAACCCAGGACAAAGAAGCAGCTGAATAAACAAGAAGCACCATCACCTTCTGGACAGGTTTGTAAACATCTTCAAAGAGCTGCTTGTTGCTCAAGACCCCTGCGAATCACACGCTGCTGTTCTCAGTCACACCACAGGCTGTGCAGGGCTGTTCTCAGGACTGCGGCAGCAAACACCTTCCTCAGCCCTCCCTTCCGGGACAAGGTGCTCTCTCCTTGGCCTGCCTGGCTTCAGCTTTCTCTGCACTCTGAGGTTCGCTTGTCTTTGCACAATGTGGGTGCAGATCTGTGTGCTGAGCCCAATGGGCCTTGCTGGTGGAAATGCTCCTTCCACATTTCCTCAGTACTGTGGGTTTGGATTCTGTGACCAAGGTTTCAAAACTCTGATTTCCTTCCTTTTGCTTTTTACTGAGCTTCCACACCTCATTTTCACACTGGGAATATCTCCTTTATTGTGTCTGGAGTAGAAGTCTGCAAAGTTAAAAGCAAATGATCCATCAAAAATGCCTTTCTGCTGAAGACTTGTATCTGCCTTCCTGCCCACCACCACATTCCATGAGTGGCCTCTCACAGAAGTTTGTGTTGTGGCAGAGCCTTAAAACTCTACCAGAGCTGTGCAACTCTGCTTAAGTATCTTGGAATGTGAACTGGTCCCTCTCAGTAATAAAGTTATACATTTAAAAATGGAACCATTCAGTGGTTTGTGCGTTTGGAAACCTTAGCAGAAATCCCATTTTGTTACTGCCTGAGAAGACTCGCTGTGTGTAGCTGTGCATCCTGAGGGGGCCCAAGTGTCTGTGGAGCTCCTGAAGTCAGTGCCCCCTTCATGGCTGGGCTGAGATGCTACTGACTGTGTCCACCTCGTGTGTGAATGTCCAGCATCCCTTGGCCTTCAGCAAGCACGAAAACACTGAGCTGCTTAGTAGTTCCCTGAGCACTGTGTTCATGGGAATGTTGAGTGTTACAGCAGACCTGGCTGCTGCAGAGGTGGGAAAAGTGAGCACTTCAGGCTTCAATCACCTCGGAAACCCACAGGTCATCTTTGTGTTCTGCACTGTCAGATTCATCAGCTGAGAGGCAGTTGGTAAAACCTGGACTAGGACACCAGAGAAAGCAGACTTCTCCTGACTGTGCATCCTGCAGGACTCCAAGCTCTCTTTCCCAGTGTTTCCTGGTCCACTAGCTGAAGTGGGGCTAATGACTCTATTCTCCTTTATAAGCTTTTTGCTCTCTGCTGGCATGAAACATGAGAAAAAAAGCTCTGTATGACAGTGCTGGCCACTGGATAAACACTGGCTGAGAGCCAGCTGCTGCTCCTGCACATCTGTTTGAACAGCAGCAGCAGCCAGGGCAGTATCTTCCAACTGCCTCAGCTTCAGAGAGGCAGCTCCATCCCTTGTCATGGTGCTCTGGTGTCACAGCTGCATTCACCAAGATCCTGCAGGGACTGGTGACAGCCCAGTCTGCCCAGTGCTGCAGAGCCCTGGCTGCAGGGACCAGCTGCTGGGAGCTGCAGCATCACATCAGCATTGCTCCTGGACCTGAGCTGGTTCCTATGGCCAGCCCAGGTGGAGCTGCCTCCTGTGCCACAGCATTCCCAGCTTGGGGCCAGCTCCTGCAGAGCCGATCTGCAGTGCTGGCTCCCTGCATAGCTGCTGGTGGTCTCCTTCAGTCATCCCAGCTGATCCAAGTTCCTGGAGTCAAAAGCTGGACATTGGAGGTTCCTTAATAACTTCCCTTCTCCATGAATTTAGCTATTGTACTTCTGGGAGCCTCCCAGCACCAAAGTTCTCCAAATGCAGGAACTCCCTCAGCAGCAGACATTTGAAGTAAAACAAACAGAATTCGGGCATGCCTATTTTTAACCTTCCAAAGATAACAGAGCTGACGTGGTTGCTTTGTCTACCTGTTTCTCCCTCTGTCTGTCAGATCCCCTTTCTGAATCATAGCTTTGGCACATGTTTGTTAATTGCAGACTAATTCAGTAGGGGAACAGCAGCTTTGGCGATGTTTCTGTGACTTCTTGAAGATGAATGTCTGTGCAGACCACTGGAGGCCAGGCTGGCACTTCTCCAGGGAAAGGCTGCAGGTCCCTGGGTCGGATACCCAGCTGGTCAGGGAGGGAATAGTGAGTTCAGAATGAGCCCCATCATATTCTGCCTCCTGCCCATGTGGTGATGGCAATGTGGGCAGGATGGGAAGGAGAATCTGGAGGTGCTTCAGAGCACAGGGAAATGGTGACACCATGGAAGGAGGCAGTTGGATGTGCTGTGGTGGGTGAACACAAATGTAATGGGAATCAGCCTTATGCTCCTCGTGGATCTCTTGCCTTTCTGTAGGAATGCCAAGGACCCAGAACGGAGCCCTCACAGCCCCCTCTCCTCATCTCCCCCCGAGAGTTCAGGGTAGTCTGTGACAACATGCTGCAGGGCCTGGGGCGCTACCTGCGCTGCCTGGGCGTGGATGTCCGGCTGCTGGACAATGAGGATGACCACAGGAAAGCTGCTGAGGTGAGTTCCCAGCTCCCATCTCCATGAGGACATGATGCTGCTTGCTGGGGAGCTGCACTGGTGCAACGAGGGTTGCCCCATCCCAGGCGCAGACTCTGGCACTTGCCCTTGTTGGACTTCATCTGGTTGGTGATTGCACAGTTCTGTAATTTGTCCAGGTCTCCCAGCAGGGCCTCCCTGCCTTCGAGGGAGTTGGCAGAGACACCCAGCCCACACTGTGTGTGCTGTCAAATGTGCACGGATCACCCAGCCTGGTGTGCAAGATGTTTCCTCTTCAGATGTCTGCTTCGCCTGAATCCGGGGCAGGCTCTAACTTCTGCAGAAATAATTAATATCTCCTCCCTGCCAAACTTGCACAAGTCATTTAAACAAACTGGTTCTCAGTGCCTCCCCCCAGAGATGCATCTCTGCTCCTCACCCCGGTCCCTTATCGTGCCACGGACAGGATGTTTGACATTGCTTTCTCTATGGTGACCAGACAAACATCCTTTCACTATCAAAAGCCCTTGGAGTGTTACTGTATTGCAGAGCCTTTGATCTGGGCTTGGATAATCAAAGACAAAAATAGACTCCTCCCACCCTGTTTTATATCTGGCTGGCCCTGATTGAATCAAAGTTGAATGTTGACCACCCTACACCCAAAAACTTGGGAATATTATTGCAAAGGCCAGCAAGGGTTTGGATCCTGGTCACCGAGTACAAGACAGACGGTTTGGGTGTTGTCCCAGCACAGTCTCAGACTGGTGTCACCAGGAACACCTGAGAGTGTACAGCATTGGTGTTTGTTCTTCATTAGTCTTTTCACTCAGATGATTTATTAGTCACACTACACATCTCCTTGTGCCAAGATCTCCTGCAACACCTGGCATTTGCTCGTTATTGTTCTCATTCCTTTTCTTTGTTAAAGTGGCCTCAAGTGTTGGTGGGCAGATGGGTCCTCCCCAAGGACTCTGGCTCCAGCTCAAGGCAATCCATGAGGTAAAGAATGTGGAGATTCTATCCCTGGGATGCAGCGGGTTCTGTGTGTGCAGCACTGTTGTTGGGTGATTCACCCTTTGCCTTTGCACTTATTCCCATACGCAACGTTATTTCCAATTAACACAAGTTTCTTTACTAAAAATTGTGCCCTGTGCCTGTTGTGTTTCTACCCAGGTCTTTCATGCCCCATCCCTGGAAACATTCCGGGTCAGGTTGGATGGAGGCTCTGAGCACCTGACCCAGCTGAAGATGTCCCTGCTCACTGCAGGGGAGTTGGAACCAAATGACTTTTAAAAGATCCCTTCTAAACCAAACTATTCTATGATTCCATCTCGTCTTCTGCAAACTTCTCTTTGCAGAGAATCTTAAACCTATCTTTTGAGTTTTCCAGGTAATTGGAAGTAGATGGAAAAGTGGATGTTCCTCTTTTCTCTTCAATTTTTCAGAATCAGGCAGAGCAGTGGGATCCTTCTCATACCAACCTTAAAGGATCACCCACCAGCCTGAGTGACTACAGCAGATCCTGCAATATTGTAGGGGTACAGCAAATGTTTTAATGAAAATGTTGGTAGTCTCTTAGGTTTCTAATAAGAGACTCAGTGGAATCTCAAAGCTGCTTCAGTTGAGTCCTGGGTTGATTTACGTTATTTTTAATGGACTTTGCTCTTGGCCTTCAAAATCATCCTCATCTCTAAGAATAATCTGATGCTGAGGCAAAGCTGGTATCTTTTGAAGTGTGATAATAACCAGAAGGCAGGTAAAACTGGCTTCCTGAGGCTCCCCTGCTGTGGAAGATTCTCTGGCAAAGTTACACCTACCCTCCAAAACTCCAGATGAACCAGCGAGTTGGAGAGGAGGGGCCAGGCTGGATGGATCTCAGGAGCCAGAGAGAGCATTGTGCACCCAGGTCTAAATTGCCCTAGACTGATTTGGAGCCGGGTGACACAAAGGGAATTTTAATGCTGCCCTGAGCAGATCTTCACCTAATGGGGGAATCTAATCTTGGATCTTGTCTCAGCTTTGACTGGCTTTTTCCATATTTTTGATGTAGATGACATTCTCCAGGTTTGCTGGGCTTTTTAGCCTCGTGGGGAGTTAAATTCACAGAGGGTAGATGAAGAACTGTGTTGCTTTTAAGATCAAGACTTGGCTTTTGATGTTTAGTCAGCAGGAGGAGAAGGTCTTTCATTGGAGAGCTTGATACAAATGGGTCTGCACTGAGAAACAAAACTGGGTGGATGGTTTTGGTGTGACACTTAAGGCCCTGTGATAACTCTGTGCAATTTCTGCTTTTCAGGAAGGCTGAATAGAAGTTTAGGGCTGCAATAGTGGCAAGGCTGGACTGAGGGTGCTCAGAGCTGTTAAACTCTTGGTTTAGTGTCTGTTTTAAGAGAGCCTGGGATTACAGGGAGGGGCTCTGGCTCTGGATTGGGTTTTGTGATCCCCTTCTCCAGCAGATCCTTGTCTGGTGGCTTTCCCAGCACAAATCCTGGGGCAGACACTTTCTGCCAACTCTCTTTTGGTCTGACGTGGGGCCTTGCTGGCCCATGCTCGGGATCACTGCAAGGGGAACACAGCTTTTCCTGGACTGCAGTTTGGCTCTTCAAGGACATGTGGCATTGCCCAACATGTGTCTTGCACAGACTTGGCAAGGTTTAACTTACAAATCCACAGCCTTGTGCTGCTGTTTTTTGGAACCTCCTTTGGCCGTGGTTCAGGACTCTAGGTTGTCACGAATCATCCTGCTGCTGGTGCTGGCTTGGAAACAAAGGGGCTCTCTCTGCCCTCTCTCCTCAGTCATTGCCCTTCCAGGTCTCTCTGACAGTAATTCCTGTGGGTTCATTCATTCCTGCAGGATGGAAGTTGGCTGAACAGACAGGCATGTTAAGGGCTGATCAGCAATACCAACAGATTAGGGAGTGCTTTCTATCCGGAAGGTCTGAGCCTTTTCCAAAGGAAGCTGATATTATCTTTGCAACAGATTGTGAAACTGAGGCCAATGCCCTCTTTGCAGCACTTGGACTGGAGCACAGGTCCCTGACACCCATGCCAAAATGCTGCCCTGGGTGTTCTTTTCCTCTCATTTGCATCCCTGACCACACAACCCCCATGGTCCCAGTGCTGCCTTCCCTTGTTGCTTTTGGAGGAAAAGAAGGAATTGTGCCCTTTTCTCCAGCACATACCCTCTGTGGTCTCAGTCAGATGTGTGCTATCACATGGCTTTTCTGGCTCTGCGTGCTTCTCCCAGTCGTTGTTCCAGAGGCAGAAAAACATGTTGGAAGAGTTATTGCTTTTCTCCTTTTTATTTGATGTTCTTTGCCTGTCTCTGCAGAGCCATTTAGATAAGGGGATTTATCAAGCTTGAGCTAACTAACCCTGGATGCAGAAAGTCAGAATGGAGTGTTCCAGCTGTGAAATCCTTAGACTTACCCTGAAGCAAGCATGGGTCTGGAGGAATTTCACATCCCTTTTCCCTTGTCGGCAAATCCCTGTGGTGACCTTTTGCTGTTGCCTTACCAGATTTCCCTCACTAACGTGCCATGAGGGTGCTGTGGTGGCTGCTCAGTAGCAGGACTGCATGGGGTGTCTCTGCTGCACCTTCAAGGCTCCTGTTCTTAGAGGTTTTTTCCTTTATTGAGGGAGAGAGGGTTGATTTTGAAAGAAATCCAGTAATTTTTCCTGTAGAAAGATGCTTTAGAAGTTGTTGCCAATTGCTTTCTCAGTGCTGAACTGTCAGCCAAAGTGTGACTTCACAACAAAAGGAGGGAAGCAGATACCTGAAAGCTCAGAAAGGGGGAAAAATGGAAAATCTAGGTTGTTCAGCTGCCTGCATGGAGCCTTCAGAGCCTTCTCCCCCTTGTTTCCTCTTTCCATGGGTCCAGTGAGTCTTAAGAGAATGACTACCCAAGACAGAGCTTAAAAGCCTTGGTTGGTTTTTCTGGTGTTGCCTGGTTGTGTTCACTGGTGTCACCTGTCTGTGAAGTGCAACAGGACTCTGATCCCAAGTGTGTCTTCCTGCCAAGGGTAGAGAGGGATCCAGAGAGAGCTGCTGAACTCTGAACCAGATGAGACCTCCATGACACACATGTGGAGTCAGTGAAAAACATGAGGGCTTCCAACAGAATCCAAGCCAGAGGAGAGAAGTAACCTCGTGCCTACTTCAAAGCACTGATCTCATCAGCAGGATCAGAGCTGAGTCCTGGTTCACATGGGAATCCTCTGAAATCCTCCAGTTGCTGCAACCATGCAGCTCCTTCCCTCCTGAAGGAGGTGAGGGGTGTCATTCAGTCATGTGAGGGAAGGTCAGTCACACTCCACCCTTGCAGCTCCAGATTTGGTGTCTCCTTTTGGCACCGCCCCGTTTGTGAAGGTCAGCGGGGTAGGTGATGAGCACCCTGCTAACTCAGCACAGACCTTCCACTTGAAGGACCAGGCCTCTCAGGATTGCTGAGCTTGCTCAGGATTGGAAAGGTTCATAATTCCTGTGTGTTGGGTTGCTGGGACAATAACACCCTCCTTTCTCTAAGGAGCATTTTTTGTTAATGGTATGAAGTTTGCAGACACATTTCATGGTACATTTTTTTCTGGAATTACCTGCTTAGGTTTTTTTCCCTTTTTCCCCTGTGCAACAGAATTGTTTCTTTCATTGTGACCCAGACTGGGGAAATAGAAGTATTCTGGGTTAAGGGAAAAAAATAAAATATTGGTTTCGGATAGGATTGTTTCAAGGTGGAATGGTTCTCTGGGCCATCTGTGGTGCAGATGCAGCAGCAGCTTGTTCCAGCACATGGGAGATGAGGCAGGGATTGGCAGGGAGGGGACGAGGGGTGAGCCATACCTTGAGCTGCTGTGGCTGTCAGGAGCCCTTGGCCAGGAGCCCTTGGCCGGGAGGGGACTTACACTGAGACAAACACTTGGTATCTCCAGTTTACCTTTTCTCTGCTGTGACTGCAAGAAAAGCTTGAACTCAGTGTAACTTCAGCCCTGTTCATTTGGATTTTTACCGTTTTTTTCCAGATTGCCCGACAGGAAGGAAGAGTCATTTTAACCTCTGGACTCCCATATCAGACTGTGAGTGTTCTGAGCTGCTAGCATGTTTCTGGCACTGATCATTGCATGGTCTGGGGTGTGCAGGGGGAGAACAGGAAAAGTCAGATGTGAATGCAACAGCTGGCTTAGCTTTTTCATGTTTTCTGCACTAAAAGCTACATTAAGGGTCTTCAGAGGTTTGCTGTTCTCAACCACCAAGACTCAGGGTGAAATGTTTTTTTATACTTATTCTCAGTCCTGCAGCAGTGGGGAGAGCAATTGCTCTCCATTGGGGGCAGGGGTGGAAGTCAAGCCAAGCAATCCAGAACAGTGTGTTTCTGTCCGGCCTCACTGGCAGGTGAAAGGCAGCTCAGTTCCTGTGCTTTTTATCCCAGAGATTCTTGCTTGCTGGCTGGCTCCCCACTGAGAGAGTTTCAACACTTAGGGACATTTCTTCAGGCTTGGAAGGGAGAGATTGGAAGGCCCCAACCATTGGTCTGGTGGAAGCTGGAGAGGTTTTGCGTTGCTATAGATGAACAGAAAAGCCAAAGCAAAACCCAGCCTCAGCACCAGCTGTTCAGAGCAGTTCATGCTTCAAAATGCAGTGCTGAACCTGCCAAGTCAGTGGTTGCAATGCTGTGATGCCCTGCTGCAGGACCTTTGCAATTTTTTACTACCCAAAAATCCATTTGGAAGAGTAAAACTGTTCTGAATGAGCCAGAGTCCTGTTCAGATGAGCAGGACTTCTTTGTCACAAACTGTCAGTAAAAAAGCTCCAAGCTACTCAAGCAGCCAGTCAGAATATTTGCAGAATAGGGGTTGCTGATTTCCTGTGTTAAAGCTGGGTGTGGAATAAAACTTTCCCCATAATGAGACTCCAAGAGGCAGGTGCAGGACCCCCTGAGCCTCCCTTTCTCCAGCCTGAATCATATTTCACACACATAAAATACTGCAGTGCTTCAGAGTCAGAGCTCTTGCAGCAGTGACTGTTAAGGTACCAATTGTGGTGCTTAGACCAGAATTCAGACTGTAAACACTGACACACACTAACTCCAAGGATTATTCAGAATTCACACCAAAGCAGGAGTATCAGAAAAGCCCCACATGCCCTGACACTCAGCCTCACTGGTGTCTCTGGTTCACAGCTGCGCTCCCAGGTGGGAGAAGGGAGGTGTTTCTCTGTGAACTGCTCCGAGAAGGCAAAGGAACAGGCGCTGCAGGTGCTGAAGCACTTCAACGTGCAGGTGTCGCTGGGTGACATCTTCAGCCGCTGCCAGGTAGGACAAGGCTGGCTTGAGCCCCGGGTCCCGCTCGCTCTCCGCTCCCTGCGCTGCCTCGGTGTTTTGGGCCTTGCACTCAGTGTCTTCTCGGTGTCCAAGAGTTCTGCTTGAACTTTGGCAGCACCTGGCAAAGCCGTGAGGAGTTCTGAGGGCACTCACGTTCGTCACATGCTGAGGGCTCAGTCAGAGGATCAGAGGCTCTGCATCTGCAACTTTGCTAGAAACTCGCCTGCTTTTCTGATTTTTGGTACTTGGCATGTGTTTTGGCATGGACTGTCATGGTTATACTCTCTTTGTTGCTGTATTCTCTCTCTAGGACACATGCTGTTTTAATTATAAATCATGTTTAATTATGGCTCTGTGATTCTGTTAACACTAAATTACTTTAATAGGAGGATTTTTTCATAGGACTTCTTTTTTTTTCAGAAGCTATTAGGTTAATTCATGTCCATGCTAGTTGATGACTCCAGATTGTGTTTGGCACTGGATATCTGTGGATTGCTGTTAAGAATAAATTTTAATTGTGTTAGCTCAAATCACCATCTCTTCCAATTTCACTCTTGTATTTGTTACAGCAACACGCCGAAACCTATCCCTTCCAAAACTGCAATATAAACCAACAGGCAACTTCAATGTCTCTCACCTTATCAGTGTTTAAAGAGAGAAAAAGAAGCAAGTTGGTTAGAAAATTAGCTTTTTCTTAGGCATAAACAAGCCAGTGAGTCTGGCTCGGTGCCTCACGGTAGAGATCTGGGGTCTCCTGGCCCAGGGAAGTTGCACAAGTGGTGCAGGAGCAGCACTGACTCCTGAGCAGACACACCAGAGATTGTGTCCTCAACCTCTGTTTATATCTGCTGTCAGATGTTGAAACTGAATCTGTAACTTAGAGAGCAAATGAGAGTTGTCCAGCTGAGCAGGTTGTCTGTGAGAGGAGACTGACAGAACTCCCTGCAGGTTGGATCCACAGAGTAGGGGTTCATCTTGCTGCAGGATGAATGGGTATATTCAGATATGGGATACTGCCTTCAGTCCTGTGGTTTTATTGTCCCAGAACAGATTGCAGTTGTTACACATATATATATTTATAGTGGCACGCTGGCTTCTTGGCTATTTTAAACAAACCTTTAAAAAACCTTATGGATTCTTGGATTCCCTGGCATCCCATAAAATAGCAGTGTTCCTCCTGATGGTTGTTGAAATACTACAAAAATAAGGACACACACACACAAAACCGTGCTGCAGGAAACTCTGTGCTCCCTAATAAACGCACGAGACTGTGCAGCAGATGATGGAAAATTGACCCCTCACCCAGGAGCTGGGGTCTGGAACTGGTTAACTCTATGGGTTTAGTACATGCTGTCTTAGTTTACAATATAAATAGGGGTAATTAATCTGGCTAGGAATATATACTAAGTGTTCTCTTACCTCCAGGAGAAATGCCTTCCCTGTAAATTGTGGTGGAACAGCTGCACATTTTATACCCCTCAGCACGGGAAGATGCTGATTTGTCAAACCTCTCCCTGTTCTGAATCATATTTACCTACATTTAAGGCTTTGGCATTCTGGAGCTGATCTTGCTCAGCTGTCTCTACAGACAGCACAAGCTTGGCTGATGTGCTGCTGATGCTCTGGAGGAGACTCCGAGCTCTCCCAGCTGCACTTCCTGGGGTTTGTGTGAGGGGAGCCGTGGGCAGCACAGGGAGTGGGGTCATCCTCCAGCAGCATGGAAAACTGACAGCCCACATCAACAGAGGCAATTCCTGCCTTGGGGAGGGTGCTCCGGGCCTCCATGGCCAACAGAGACCTCAGCAGTTCTTTTGTACGTTCTTTCTAAAACATCCTCATTCTTTGCAAACCTAATTGGGCTCAATTAGGATGGAGGTCGGATCCTGAAAATGCTGAGCTGTGCCTGCCAGCCTGCCTGTGCTGCTTTGGGGCTGGGTCACAGACCTTGGGGCTCCCAAACTCTGAGCTGTGCCCCTCCTTGCAGAGCACATTGCTGAGGGGTGACAGAGAGGGGTGACAGAGGGGTGATGGAGGGGTGACAGAGAGGTGACAGAGAGTTTTGGCTGCCCCTGCAGTGGGGAGCACAGTGGGCACACAGGCAGGGCTGCAGAAACAGCCGAGTGCTGCTGTGTCTATGCTAGGCAGGACAAGGAGGAGGATGAGCAGTACTGACCCATGAGCTAGATCACTCTCATGCCTGTTCTGCCCAGAGCTGGGCTGAGCTGCCAGCAACGGGATGAGTTATCTGTGCCATCAGCCATCGCAGATAACCCTGGCTGTGTGTCACAGGAAGCAATGTGGCATCCTGCCTGCTCCCTCTGTCTCATGGAGCAGGAGCTTGTTACGTCTCTTGGGCTGCTGTTCTGTAAATTATTAGAGTGAATTTGTCAGCAAATATTGTAACAACTGATGCATGTAGTGCAGAGCACTTGGTAAAAATAGGTCCCGATTCAATGTTGTACCCAAGACTGCTGGAAAACATTTCCTGTATGAACTCCCTCAGCAGGGATGGATGGGCTCGCTTTTGCAGATGTAAAGAACAGGTTTGCTTTGTACCCCTGCCAAAGTACTGCTGTTTCTTCTGTTAAAACAATGGCCAATACTGGCTACCTGTGCCTGACTCAGAGCAGCAAGTGCACAGGGAGTGTCACCCAGAGGCTGCTCAGCAGTTCTGCTCCCACTTGTGCTGGGCTTCAGCATGACCACTCCAGTTAAAGGCTCCACGAGTGGGGACTGCTGCCAAAGGTGTAAGTGGTGGTGCAGGAATGACCTTTTCATTGCATGTGTCCCTCAAGTGCTGCGTTGTAAGGACTTGGTGATGATCCTGGAGAAGCCACCCCTGCACGGTCGCTGTAGCTGGGCCTGGTGCTGCCTTTGGTGGGGAATGTTTTAGTGGGGCTGAGCGAAAATAAGATTAATTCTATCTTTTGGTGACATGCAAAAAAAACCCTCTAGAAGTTCTACATTTCATAGGCTTAAAATATTGGAAACCCATTCCCTCTATTTGAAATGCAAATGTCACGTGCGTGTCACCTCTGCCCATGTTTGAGTATCTTGTATGTGAGTATCTTGTATTTTTCTTCTTTTCAGATAGCTGAAATGCTTCCTTCAGGAAGGGACAATGCAAAATGATGCTTGGGGTGTTCAGACATGACCAGTTCAGCACACTGAACCCTTAAGTAGTCAGGAAGATCTCTGTGGAGTTGTTGGGGGCTGTTGTGGGAAGCCTTAGGGTCAGCTCACACCTGATTCACCCAAGAGGTTGGTGATGCTCTGCTCTCCACAGCTTGGAGGAGGTTCTAACACAGAACTAGCAGTTAAAGAAGGAAAGAACACCCAGACCTGCTAAAGAAGGTGGCTACTGAACGGCTCCAGTCACGGGCACAGACACCTGACAGCTGGGTCATTTCATAGCAGGGTGAAATTCAGCTCCTCTCTCAGGTCCATCCTTTCACAGAAGTGGTTGTCTCCCACCCTTCCTGGTGCTGTCCCTGTTTGGGACATCCTTCTGTGACACTTGGATATGGCCTGGGACAGCAGGAGGACCTGAACTCCATGTCTCCATGTCACTGCAGTCTCTTAAAGAAACTCTTGAGAACAGCTCTCTTATGGCAGGATCCATTACCTGGATGACTGGTGTGACTTTTGCCACCTTGCTTTTCCATGCCATGTGATTGAAACTCCACCCAAAGCAAGGTGTAGGCTGCACCTCTGGACCTGCCACTGTGCCAGGGCCTTGTCACTGCCTCTTGGTGAGCCCAAGGGCCCAGGACATTTCATTTCCCATGGCTGAGGTGTCTGGCCCAGCCAACTTGGTGTCAGTGAGAAAACACTGGTGCGGAAACAGATCAGTGGAGGCGCAGGGCTGGCAGGCTTGGGGTGAGCAGTGCTGCTGACAGGGAGGAATCCCGGGTTGGGTGGGGATAAACTGAGGAGATAAACACTGCAAGTTGTTAGCTTTACATCTTTATATCACAAAGTTGTTGATGTGGCTTGAGGGGACAACTGTGTTCAGTGTTGTTTGGGCTCACCAAGAAACTCCTGCTGGAATCTGGAAGAACCTTGTGGTTAAAGTTTTCTAACTGCTGTAAAAGCCTCACTGGTGTGAGGCTCTGCAGCTGGGTTTGGAGCCAGGAGGGCCTGTCCATCTGCAGAAAAGCTGTGCTGGGCTTTACTCAGAAGTGTAGCTGCTGCTCAGCTCAGTTCTGGGTCTGAGGCTTCGCTCAGGTCCAGGGGGAGCGGGCTGGGGGACCTGGGTCCTGCGGAGCTGCTGTGCCACCCCCATGTCCCCCGGGCCTCCCTTTCCTTTCCCACCCTCGGTTTTACTTGACCCTTTAGCCTTTAAGCTGGCCGGGGCAGGGACTCTCCTTGAACAATACCTAATGCAACAGGAGGCTGATCCCAGGTGAGGTTTCAAGGCTTTCCTGCAAGGAAAAATGGTTGCAATTATATCCCCTGCAAAAATAAATGTGCAGGGGGAAAAAAATCCCAGGCTCCAGCTGCAGTTTGTGCATCTGAACAGCCCCACATTGATGGTGGGATTATCTGCACATTCGAATAGGTTGTCTCTTGCACTTCACTGAATGCTCTGATCCTAAATAAGCAAATTACATCACCTATTCTGATGTCCTGTTTAACTTATGACCTCAGCCTGAGCACTGCAGGATGTGAGAGATAGCTGCTCGATTTCATTGTCTGGAGATCTATTTTTCTACTTTGTTTGCCCCCCTCCTTCCCTGCTCTTTCAGTTTCCAAACGACTCCCAGCCTTTACAAAGGTGTTAGCATGGGATTAGGAGTAGGTGGGGAGGAGGGGGGAAGAAGAGAGGAAACCACCTTTTTTTTTTTTTTT